>MU723027.1:13817-55935 GCA_026770625.1 Nicotiana glauca
AAACTTTCATTGATTGAAGTACGGGATAACAAGGTTTCACACTTTTGACGAGTACAAAATAAAAGAAAACTGGATTACAACCCTGGAATAATCCAGCTAAACATGAAGGAAAAATCAAAGCCTACTACCAAGACTCCCTCCGCATGGGCAGAGGAGTAGCCATCCAATTGTTCACCTTGGCCTTAGGCCCTACAAACTGCACATCTGCCTTGCTGGATCCTTCCCCAGCTTCTACCATGTTGACTTCGGCGAATAATCTTTCAAAACCTTCATCTAAATCTCCATTTATTCCAATCAGTGGCCCTGTAACCTTGGACAACAATTGCTTTTTGATGCTCGGCCTGACAAAAGATCGGGACAGGCATGGGATTGGCTTGGGAAGGACCCATGCCTTTTTCTTCATCTTCTTGGCCCGTCGCACATCCGCCGCTGTGGGCTTGAACCCCAGCCCAAATGTATCTAGATTCTTAGGCAAAGAAACTGGTTGAATAATACCCTGAAGATCAACTCCCAAACCTTTGCCTGGCACAAACCCGTTCTTTAACATCTCCGAGGCCACCATGATAGTTGCAGCCGCTATTCGGGGAAGTGGAATATTTTCACCCTCAGGAAATTTGTCCACTGAAACCGTATCGAAAACCCGATATACCCATGGCCCCTTGTCATCATCGGTCTCTATGAAGGGTATGATGGCATCACTTACATCGCATGTGTTGTCTTCCCCATGCATTAGGATCTCTTGTCTATCCCACTCGAACTTGACCATATGATGTAGTGTAGAAGGCCCTGCTTTGGCAGCGTGAATCCATGGTCGCCCCAATAGAAGATTATACGACACTGCGACGTCTAAAACCTGAAACTCCAGGGTGAACTTGACTGGGCCAATTGTCAATACAAGTATGATGTCACCCACTTTGTTTGTACCACCACCATCAAACCCTCAAACGCAGATGTTGTTCTTGTGAATTCTGTCGTTATCAACCTTCAGCTTGTTCAAGGTGGACAACGGGCAAATATTGGCACTTGACCCATTATCAATCAATACTCGAGTGACTACCAAGTCTTCACACTTCACGGTCAGATAGAGATCTCTATTATGTTCTGTACCTTCCACGGGCAACTCATCGTCAAAAAATGTCACCCGGTTCACCTCAAAAATCTTGTTTGCTATTTTCTCTAGATGGTTCACAGAGATCTTATCCGGCATATGGGTTTCATTCAGGATTTTCATCAACGCCTGGCGATTCTCGTCTGAATGGATTAGTAATGATGGCAATGAGATCTATGCCGGGGTTTTCCTCGGCTGCTCCACAATGGAGTAATCTTGTGCCTTCATCTTCTTCAAAAAATCCTCCACCTCCTCCTCCGTTACTGGCTTCTTCATTGCCGCTGGATTGGCCCTTCTCAATTCTGCGGGAGCAAAACACCTTCCCGAACGAGTTAGACCTTGGGTTTCACATACTTCTTCCATAACCTCTTTCCACTTATACATCACCGTCACTTGATTGTAGCTCCACGGCACGGCGTTTTCATTAATTATTGGCAACTGCATTACCGGTTTGATGACAACTGGTTCTATGTGATCCCTTTTTACCACCACGGGTGTGCTTGGCACTCCCTGAATCACTACCTTGACTGGCTCTGCTTTCTTTGCAGAAATAGACAACCCTTTCCCCATCACCACAACTGGCTTGGTGTCTACACTTTCCAGCTGCACCACTGCCTTCTCTTTGGTCTTATTTTCTTCGGGACTCGCTTCACTGGCCCGGATCATCATCACTGTTTGCGAGGGCTTCTTAAACTCCTCTCCCTTGTGCACTAGTTCGATCATGTGGGTCTCATGGTGCATTGGCAGCGGATTCTGATTGATGTTTAGTGCTTCTGGAGCCTGAACGTCGATTCTATTGGTATCAATAAGGTCTTGCACTGCAGTCTTCAACTTTCAGCATTTCTCAGTATCATGTATGGGGATCCCTGAACAATATTCGCACCTTACTGACTGGTCCATATTTTTGGGGAGGGGATCTGGCATTTAGGGCTCAATAGGATTGAATAGGCCTAACTACCTCAATTTGTGGAAGAGACTAGTATAGGATTCTCCCAGTGGAGTAAATGTTCTCTGCTTCTGTATCCTCTCATTCCTGAAAGCTTGAATCCCACGGAAACCCAACCCTGGAGGATTTCTGTAGGCCCTTGGCGGTGGATATGTGTTTTGTGGGGGTGGGTATGTATTTTGGGGAGCCGGTGCACGCCATTGCTGGTGAATCGGTGGTTGGGTATATGTTTGGGCGTGATGGACGGAAAAATGTGGCTCTAGGTAGTAGGGTTATGGAGGGCTATATGGGGTGTATGGGTAGCTCGGGCGGTGGGGTCTGGGCTGGTAGTAGGGTGAAGGACCTCTAGATCTGGACCAAGTGCCTGCTTCAACTGTTGCGACTTCTTCATTCTTTTTTTTCCCGAGCACACCTCCTGTGCCACTCTGGATAGCTTGATTGGTGGCTTTGATTGCCGAGTAACTCATTATTTTATTAGACTTGAGTCTGTCTTCGATCATACTGCCCATTTTCACAACCTCATTAAACGATTTGCCAATCACTGTCACCAAGTGACCAAAGTAAGTTGGCTCCAAGGCTTGCAGAAAGTAATTGACCATCTCTCCTTCCTTCATTGGGGGATCGACCCTTGCGGCCTGTTCTCTCCAGCGGAACCCGTATTCCCTGAAACTCTCCCCAGGTTTCTTCTCCAACTTTATCAGTGATAAACAATCTGGAATGATTTGCAAATTGTACTAGAAGTGGCCGGCGAATGCTTACGCCAAGTCATCAAAGGTGTACCATCTACCATGGTCTTGGCATGTGTACCACTCCAATGCAGACCCGCTCAAACTCCAGCTGAAATACGCCATTAGCAACTCGTCTTTTTCGCCTGCCCCTCTCATCTTACTGCAAAATCCCCGCAAATGTGCCACTGGATCACCATGCACGTCATACAGATCAAACTTAGGCATCTTGAACCCAGCTGGCAACTAAACATCTGGAAACAGGCATAAATCCTTATACGCCACGCTGTCTTGGCCACCCGAACCCTGTAAATTTCGGAAAGATTGCTGTAGGCTCTTTACTTTCCGAGCCATTTCTTCCTGCTCAGGATTCTTGTTCTATTTTTCGGGTGCTTCTGGATTGTCAGGCTGATGAGGGAATGGGTAAGGTTCAGATGCTTTGAAGGTGGTTTCTGGAGGATAATACTGATGATCCTAAGTTTGAAACACAGGCTCGCTGGAAGACTTGTGAAATGTGACCGGCGGCGGTGCCACGAAAATAGGGGTAATTGGTGGTGGAGGGTATGGGTTTGTTTTTGGCATTTGGGGTGTCCGGGAGGCGGTTGTCTGGTGCTGTTGATATGTAGGAAAGTTGAGTGATGAGTCCGAAACAAGCCGTTCCGGAGATTGGGTGAGTGTCGGGAGAAAAGTGGGGTTAGCAGGATAGGGTGGTGCTGGCTGACCGCTTGTCTAAGCTTGGTACATCTCGGCCATCTGTTGTTTCAATTTGTACACCTCATCTTTCATTGCTTGTACGTCTACCTCTTCTACCTCAAGGTTTCCTTCTCTATCAGGGCTAGACATTATTTTTGGTATCGGTCCCTTTGATCTGGTCTGGTAGTGGTGTTGTGCCAGTATGCTCTAAGTAAACTAACTGCTTGAAATTTTTTGAAAATCAACAAACTTGTTAGTTTTCAGAGTTTAACAAACAGGCAATCGCACGTTGAGATGCAATGCACCTAGGCAGTTTAACCATTTCTATCATGACATTCACTTCGATTGCATGCTTCATTCCGACTTTTAATAGTTGTGCCCCTCTTTTGGAACCTCTCAATTTTCTTTTATTCTCATTTTCCTTCTTTTCTTTTTTTCCCTTGTTTTAAGGTGGTCGAATCTTATGAGGATTGCCTACGTATCATGACCCCGCATGAATCAAACCGAGCGTAGTTCTGGCCATGTGAAGTACGTGGTAAAATATTTTCCACACAAAAAACTGCTTTTATTAAACCACTTGTACAAAGTTTACAAACTTTAAAGAAGAACAAAACAAAACTTAAAGAACTGACTGACTGACTCAAAAAAGATTAAAGATACATCAATGCTTTAAATTTTCCTGTGGCCCGTGAGGCATCATTCGGCCTTGCCACGGGCCTTGATGCGAGATCCCTTTGCAACCCTTTCAATACTTCAATGATCTGGCGGACATAAATCATTATCGCAGTAAAGAAGGTGGTACGGTTCATATCCTCACATGCTAGGCACTTCATGGTGATGTAGTTCCCCATATCTTCGATTTTCCCCATGATTATGTCCCTTTCTACAAGCAGTCGCTCTATTTGTTGATCCCGCATTCTCAGCACTTGAGCGTTGTTAAAGAGTTGATCCTGAAACTTACCCATCTATTCCTTCATTCGTGCCATTAGGTCATAGCAGCGCTCCCTATCTGTCCTGGCATCTCGGGCTTGCCTGAAGACCTGCTCTTTGAGAGTGGATATTGTTTCTTTCAATATGGCGATGCTCCTTTTGTAGTCCCTCTTTATTTGCCGCATATGATTTGCTCTCGCTTCTGTACCTCTTGCCCATCTGGCCTTGATCCTTGTCATCCCGGCTTCACATTCTTCCAAACCCTCTTGGCATTCGATGAGTTGCCCTTTTAACTCATTTATCAACTCCTCATCAGACCGAATCCTTGGGTGTCTGTCGGCATCTATTCTCATCTGTCAGATTTGGGTTTTGAAGGCTTCATTTTCCTGGGCCAACTTCTTTTTATCCCCTTCGTCGGCAGCGACCTGCAAATTGCTTCCAAACCTGAGATCCTGGACCTGTTTTTCCAATGTCCTTATGCGGGCCCTATATTCACGTTCTTTATCCATCCAAAGCCGCGGTTCTTGTGATGCCTCCACAAACTCCTGTATGTGCGGCCTTTTGGTTGGCCGTTCTAGGGCGTCGCAAATAATGTTCTTCCTTCTGTACCAGGCGAGGTAAGCTGGTGAGAATTCGCCTCCGGATAGGTCACGCACCCGAGTGTTTGCCGTCAAGTACTGGCTTTCATTCCATATAGAACGAATGGTCTCTTCATGAAATTGTCCATCGGTGCTAACCTCGACCGCATAAACACTGAGATCTTCATCTGGGTGTACCACCTGACACCTTCCTAACAGTCTCATCACCCGGTAAGGTGCATAAGGCTGAATACCTTAGAGTCTCATTAAGAGGAAGTAAGGACCCATGGCAGGCATATACACAATTTCTTTTATAGGAAGCCAACCTAACGTCCAATCTATTTGCACCGCAATGATGGCACGGAGATAGGATACCCAGTCTTCGAACCCTTCCAGCAACTTGAGCCCTGAAATCCTTGTGTCATACTCTTCAATGCAGCCTTTGTCTGTAGATCTGTAGCTTACATACTGAGGGTGGTGACACAAATGCTCGATCATCCACATATGCAACAATAAATTGCATGCCTCGAAGAAATCCTCCCCGGCTTTACAAGTTGTGAGAGCCCGGTACACCTTAGATACTATCATAGGGGCCAGCGTGCTTTTGTTGTTGGTAATTAGGACCTTGACGACTCCAGCCATTTTCAGATCGATGTTTCTATCTTTCCGGGGAAACACCACAATGCCCAAGAAGGCTACCATGAAGGCGAACCGCCTATGTTCATCCCATTTTGTCTGATTTCCTCTACTACAAACCCCGCTTTCTAGATCATTGAATCCCCCTATATGCCCATACCTCCGGTATATGAAATGTAGAGTGGAAAAACCCCTATCCAATTCAGAGTACGGGACTCCCTTGCTTATCTTCAGTAGATCCATGAACTTGTGTGAATTGAAGGCTCTCAGAGCAATCATATATTTGTGCCTTAGCCCCTCGGTAATGTCCATATAACCTGCTACCTCTTCCAAGGTTGGGGTAAGTTCAAAATCCGAGAAATGGAATACATTGTGCGCTGGGTCCCAAAACGTAACCAAAGCCTTTATGATGTCATATCTGGGTTTGACGTTCAACAAACTGGTGAGACCCCCCAGATGTAGTTTGATTTTATCCTGCTCCGACTTTCTCAAATCCTCCCTCCACAAGCGCAACTCCAAAGGGATCTTGCTCCTAACTGTTAGTGGCAAACATGGACCCGTGCTCATTCTGCACATTTATTAAGGGGTTTTAAGCAAAAGGTAAAACTTATTTGACTCACAACAAAACCGACAATAATGTTTTCAAATTAAAACACAGGACCTGGTTTTTCGAGCATGGCCTTCCAGCACTTCGGTGACGAAGGTTTTTGAGGATGCGTGGGCTAACTGGTCCAAACCTTAGAAACGACCAGAGGTGGCTGTTTAAGCAAATTCAGCATTCCGGCGTCTCTTTCGGGAACATTCGGCTATTTTTGACAAAACGACACCGCCCGACTTATTGATGAAAAATTAAAATTTGACATTTTTTGTAATTTTCGCAAAATCGGAAGTTAGACCCGACGAGGGTTGCCTACGTATCTCACACCCTGTGAGAATCAAACTGGCGTAGTTCGGGCCAAGAAAATAACTAATTTTGAAACCAGGATTCTTTTCTTTTGTTTTTCAAATAAATCAAAATAAAACAATTCCCTTTTTTTCTTTTTCTTTTTTTTTTAAAATTTCAGCAGAGTTTCGACGCTATTTGGACATTGGTTTTTTTTTTCAAAAATAGGTAATTAACTCTCTACACTGCTATTTTTATTTATTATTTTTTTCTCTCTTTTTTTTCTTTTCAAATTTTCCCGATGTTCACGGCCGGTCAGCATGCAAGTCCGAGGCAAATAAAATGCGTAAAGCAAACAGGATACAGCAGGATGGTCTTTTTCGTTTCAGGTCACCTGTCCTAGACAGACCCAACCCTTGTGTTGAGTCCCCTAAGTCAAATGCAGCATGATGCAAATAAGCGTTCCTACTAGGAATCCGGCATGAAGTCAAGTTATTCTAAGTTTTAACCTGGGTTTACTGTTCTAGACCTGGCGTACCCGAGCGGACAACTCGAGCCGAGGATGGGAACTGCGTACCGGTAACCAAAAGATCATCCGGTTTTGCAACTCCTCTGAATCCTCGTCCTATTTTGGGATATGACCCTAACAGAAAGAAGTCATGACCAACGTGCACTTCTCGGAGGTGAGAAGAGAAGGTTTCATCATAGTTTATATATACAGTTTAAATAATATCAAAGCTGTAAACATTTAGCATATTTAGCAGGAAAATATGTACTAAAATCAGATAAAGCCAAACATAACTATTATTCTAAGCTCGAATTCTTAAACCCTGAACCGAAGTTCTGGGTTTTTTAGTCCCCAGTGGAATCGCCAGAGCTGTCACACCTCCTTTTTACGCTACTGCACCCCGCGAAGGGCGTAGTAAAGGGAGTTTTTCCATTTAAAGGACTATCGAAACGGGATTCGTTATTAAAGATTCAGAGTCGCCACTTGAGAGATTTATGGTGTCCCTAGTCACCGGTTTTAATCCCGAATCGAGGAAAAAGTTAACTCTATATTACAGTCTACGAACCAGAAATTCGGATAAGGAATTCTGTTAACCCGGAAGAAGGTATTAGGCATTCCCGAGTTCCGTGGTTCTAGCACGGTCGCTTAACTTTCATATTCGGCTTATTTATCTGATTTTAAAACATGCTTTAACTTATGTGCAAATTTTAACTTTTAACCGCTTTTAATTATTTTTTAAAGGAATTGAACGTCGTTTAAAATATATTTTTGGATCACGTCACATGAAATGCACCCGGATCCTCGACACATTTTATTCAACGTTTTGAGATTTGGATTTGGGTCGCATGAAATGTACACCAGAATTTAGGAAGGTGAAATTGTTAAAGACGCGCCTAAAGAGACTAAGGCGTTATTATTTGGGAAAGGCCGTGAAATTCGCTAAACAGCCTGTCCCGAAATCTAAGTATTTTAATATATACCTTTGTGAGGGCCCCGCAATTTGTGCGTTTTATTTGGCGAGGCTCTCCTTATTTATTATTTAAAAGGCAAACCTAAAAGCGACTATGATTTTCTATTTTATTTTGTCTCTAAAAAATAAAGAAAAGGCCCTAATTAATTAATAAGAGAAAGGCTGCCTCCAACATTGGGCCTACAAGGACGTTTGCAGCCCAACGAGCCCAGGTTCGAGCTTGGACGGGAGCAACGCAACATGAATCTGGGCAGCCCCAATCAGCTCCAAACGAATCAGCTGATTGCCCAGACTGAAACAGTACTTTATTTACATTATCAGTATTGAACTAGTACTCAATTAACTTGGTATTTTAAACTATTGGGCTACGGAAGTGAACTATATGAAACCAGGAGCTATTTGAACTTGTTTTTACAATTATTGAAACGAATCAATGCTTAAGAACTGTCATGAAAAAAAAGAAACTAACACTAACCATTTTAATGATTTACGATTTCTTAATAGAACTGTTGAAGGACACATTGAGACTAGAAAACCATTCAAGCTTATTTTATTACTACTGAAATTAAACATTCAAGGTAGGCCTTTTAACTAAGGTTCTAAAAGAACTACTGAAATCAAGTCACACTATTCAGCCGTAGTAAACCATCCAGGGAAGTTTTGGCTGTCTACTACAATCCCTATGCAGCCTGGTCATATTTAAATTACCTATTGAGAATGAAACAAAACAACCACTCCCGGTTTTATCTTATACTACGCTAAACGGATTCACAAAGGTCTTTAACAAGAAATTAACTATGACTAGTCATGAACTACTCTGCACCATGAATTTGGCTATAACCAGTATTCAATAGGTGCAAGAATCAGCTAACAAGGAATTAACTACAATTGGTGATTTACTGGGAAAACCAATCTAAGAAAACTAGGCTATAATAGTCTATAGTCCAGTTATTACATAGCCCAGTTCAGTTCAGCCAATGCACCTATAAACAAAAGTCTAAACATCCTTAACGAATAAAACATTCAAAGATACAAATCAGAAACTGAATTAAACTAAAATCTTTAGGCTTCAATTACAAGTTCATCCTTTACATTTCAGCTTCACAATTATTGAAATCAAGTTGTGTACCTGGATGTTGAAACACAACAAGAAGGAGAAGGAGAAAGTCAACAACAGCAGTAATGCAACAGCAAATCACCAGCAACAATTATGGAATTCAGAACAGTTCAACACCAGTTTTAAACCAAAATAACCCTCAACCAATAGCCCAAAATTAGTAGTGACACCAAACAGCAACAACAAATAACCACCAGCGATCAACAGAAAATCAACCAATGAACCTTAAACACTTCAGTAAATAGAACTGAACTAGAAACTATAACTCAGTAGCTGAGAATCAGAATTTTCACTTTAAGGCTTCAATGGAACATTCGAGGAAAACTCTCTAGGAAACTGATTAAACTCTCCACTTCAGCTTGTTTTTATCTCTCAAAAACTGAATGCCTTAGCTTTCAAAATGTTATCTAAGAACTCTTCCAACTCTCTTTCAATGCCTTTTTTCGAACCCTTTCAGATTTTTATAGTGTACTCTCAGTGTATTCTTATGTGTGTGTATGGCAGAAAATGTCTGAAAAGAACCCTTCCTTTTTTCAGAATTTATTCTCCCTTTTATATCTCCTCTCCAACCCCTTTTTCTGATTTTAGGCAACTAGTGGACAATAAATTAACTTCTTTCAACCCTTAAAATCAGAAAGTATTCTTCCACTATTAGTATATTTTAACTATTTAATCCCACTTAACATTGTCTTTCAACTTTTCCAACCCCACTAATCCTTGTCTTATTCAATCCTTTAGCAGCCCCTTAATCAATTATTTATGTGATCTAATTCCCTAAAGTACCCCCTTGAACTAATGTGAATTAACCCTGAAAATAACCCTGAAACCTATACTACATCTTTCAGCTATAACCAATTCCCCCTATCCACTCAATCAATTGATCATATTAAGCCAGCTTTTAGTTAACACTTAGTACACCAAAACTGAACTTAAACCAGGGTAAACTCATCTCAGATTCCAAACTTAACAGAACAACAATTAAATTCAAATCACTAAACTCAAACATTTGTACTTAGATTAGATCAAACAGCATCACAATAGAACCAATGAAACGGGAAA
The DNA here is from genome assembly GCA_026770625.1 of Nicotiana glauca. Lineage (NCBI taxonomy): Eukaryota > Viridiplantae > Streptophyta > Magnoliopsida > Solanales > Solanaceae > Nicotiana > Nicotiana glauca. The sequence goes on from MU723027.1 coordinate 23,971, forward strand.
AAAAATCCTATTGAACTACCAAGGTTACGGATACATAGAAATGCACTAACAAAATCCTAAATTAAATCCAAACAAGAAAAAATGGACATATACTGAATTTATATGCAGAGTTACGACATAGATGAAACACTTTGAACCAATAATAATTTGACCAATTTGACAAGTTTTAACATGGTTTTATACAAGACTCACTGGCACCACCTAATTTGAATCATTCAAATAAAACAAAGAACCAACAAAATTTCAGAGAGAACACCAAAAATTTGATCCTAAAGAAAGGGGTAGAGGATGAATTTACTAAATCAGAAAGAAAAGATAAAACAAAGATGCTGAAAGCAAAATCCGAGGACTCACCTGACGAACTGAAAAATCAAAACTTGGTTGTCCCAGCTTTGAATTGAAACCACTATTTCTGGTTTGAGATCGAAATGAACCTTAATCGAAGGTTCTCGATTAAGAACATTCGACTAAGGTCGATTAATACCTCAATTTTTTAATCCTGGAGTTAGGGTAGTGAGAATGGGGAGGCTCAGGTGGTCAATTGGTGTTGATTTGGGATAGTTTAGGGTTGGCGCCGCCACCAAGGATTTCTAGGGCGGCGCTAGGGTTCTTGACTGTAAATCGATATTCGACGGGCTCCGGTGTGATTCGAATGAAGGGGTTTGGATGTTTGGAATAAGGAGGTGGAGGTGAGGCTAGGGTGTTAATCTGGTGGCCATCGGAGGTGATGCCGAAAAAGTCATTTGTTTTTTCGAATATTTGAAGGGTTGGGATAAGATTCGAGGGAAACTAAAGGTAGCATGGAGATGGGGAGGTTGAGGTGAATGGACGGTGTAAATTTGGGGGTCATTGGACTACCGGAACCGCCGTGAGGCAAATTCCGGTGGGCGTAGCACGTTGGGGGAAGGCGAAGAATGTTGGGGTTGTCTCTGAACATTAGAGATGGAGGGGGTTTGGCTTAGGGGGGCTGGGTGCATTTGGTTAATTATATACGAAGTGAGAGAACCAATCCAGTCCGTTAGATCATTTGAGATCAATGGCCTGGATCAGTTGACTAAACCAAACGGTGTTGTTTGGCCTTCTCTGAGATCGGTTGGGTTTGGGGAATGGGTCGGATTGGTGAGACAAGTTGGGAGATGGGATGAGGGTCGTTAGATTGATGTGGATTGAACGGCTAAGATTGGTTGATTTGAAACGTCGTCGTTTCATTGAGGCTGGAGACGGACTGGGCCGTTCGATCTAGTGAGATCAATGGCCTGGATTGATCGTAGAAAAATACGTCGTTTGGCGCGTATTGGGGACGGATTGACTGGGGCCAGATATGGGGTGATGTATTGGTCTAGGATCTCTTTTAAAATTGGTCCAATTCCGGATTCCTTTTCACTTTTTCTCTTTTCTTTTATTTCCTTTTTAATTCCTAATTTAAATTCAAAATCCTAGATTAAATCATGAAATCAAAATTACTTTAAAATACTAATTAACTCCTAATAATAATTATCATACAAAATTAAACAACAATTAAAATAAAATCACACAATTTGGACATTAAATGCTAAAAATGCAAAGTACATATTTTTTGTGATTTTCCATTTTTGTAAAACAAACTTAATTACTCCTAATTGTAAAATTAAATCCTAAGTTGTAAATGCAACATATTTTTGTATTTTTCTATTAATTTAAACAACAAACACGCCCTTACTAACGCAAATAATTACCAAAAAATATCAAAAATTTCACTTAATAAAACAAACATTTTTGTTTTGATTTTGTGGGAGTAATTCATGTGAGGAAAAAATAACGTGCTTACAATGAAAAATTGATGAAATATAGTCTCTAATTGTGAATTGTGCATATTTCAGGTTAAAGAGTTTGTATTATGCACGAAAATGTGATTGGGAACCAGTTTGGAGCACCAAAAGACCCCTCGGAGCCGACTGTGATTGAAGACAAGGAAGAAATCTAGGCCACAACACACTTGGACTAGCGCTGCCAAATGCACTGCAGCGCTAAATAATGCGCTGTCAAGGCAGAACATTAACAAAAATGCGCGGCCAAATGCGCTATCAAATGCGCTGCAGCGCATATCCAAAATCCGGCGGTGGTTAATTAGGGGCAAAAGTGGAAATCTGGAGAAAAAAGTTCACTTAACCTATATAAGGTCAAGCTCGCCCAAAAGAGTTTTATCAAGGTTTTCATAGGCTAAAGCAAGACATGGAGAGGCAAGGAGGGATTTGGCTCATCAAGCTTCTTTTCTTCTATTTGTTTTTGCCAATTGTAATGAAATTGAAATTAGTTGTGATGAACAATAGTATGGGTTGCTAAAACCCATTGTTCTAGGGTCATGGGTAAAACATGAATGTTGTTGTTTGAGGTTTAATTTGACAAAGTTGGTTTTTCATCTTGGGTTGTTTATTTAATTCTGTTATTAATTGTTTTGCTGTGTAGCTAACAGTGAAACACTATCTACGAATCTAGAGTTGAACTCGAAAGTGGGAATTCTAGGTTGCATATAGAATTAAATAGAGTAGGTTCTTGAACCCGGGCCTCGGGGAACGGATTTGCAATTGAGATAGACATATACCCACTTGCCTTGCTTGGTTAAAATACAGGAATTGTAAGTGTGTTCTTTTTAATCTTAATTCCATAGAAATATAGGCATCGAGTTAATTTGAGCAGGTGAGTAAGAAGTCGACAGATTCTTACAAGCAATATAAACCTTGTCAATCAATAACCCAGATAAATCAATCAGTCATCTTAAGCTAAGGACACAACAAGATTGTTAACTGGCCCGTGACCCTGGAATATCCTCTCCTACTGTGTGTTATTCGAAACTACTATTTGTTTGGTTAATTGCTTTAGTTAGATTATTTATTGATAATTTAGGTAGTAAAATAAGTACATCTTCATTCTGTGATAAATCTCTTGAATAAGTAAAATAGTTGGGTATTGAATCAGTCAATAGTTGATCACAAGTCTTCGAGGGAACGATACTCTACTCACTACTCTATAACTTGACGATCACGTGCACTTGCGTGGGTGTTTTTGGTCGCAACACCTCGCAGTTGCGACGTCGTAGAAGTGGAACTTTTCTGCAAGTGCGAGGGTTGGCTAGGTAGTGTACTCCGCAAATGCAATAGTTTTCTAGTACAAGTGAGCTTACAAGCGCGGATAATGCTCCGCAGATGCGAATCTGGGCATCATGTTAAGGATCGAATTTTTGCCATTTTCTTCATTTCATTTTGAGTTATGGACCGCGACTTTGGAAGAGTTTTTTGCATTTTTCAAGCAACTCATTGGGGTAAGTTTTCTCTACCCGAATCTTGTTATGTTTAGCGAATCCATTGCTATTTTCATCGTTTAATTAGTGAATTTTAAGTTGGAAATTGGGGGAAAATTTGTAACAATCTTTCAAAACGAAAATTTATGATTTGAAGGATGAATTGATGCCAGAAATTGATAATTTTGGTATGGTTGAACTTGTATCAGAATGGGTGTTTGGGTTTTCTAAATTTTATCGGGTGCTGAGGTACAGTCCCGGGGTTTGACTTTTTTTTAATTAAAAATCGAAGCTTTATTATTCGGAATTGTTTCCTATAAGTTCTATTTATGATTTGAATTTATTTTTGCTAGATTTGAGTTGTTTGGAGGTTGTTCAACTCGAGAAGGTCATTTTAGAGTAACAGTCTAGCTTCTTTGAGGTAAGTATCTTGCCTAACTTTTTGTGGGGGAACTATCCCTTAAGATTTGAGTTGTTTGTGCTAATTGTGTCATGTGAAGGCTGAGTACGCGAGGTAAAGTGTACGGGCTCGGACTTATTTATGGAAATTGGACTGTTTAAGGCTCTTAGGTTCTCATGTTCATTAGATATGACGTTGTTTTGTCATGTTAAATTGTAAAGAAACGGCTGGTCATTTTAAGATTTAACTCTCTGATCCCTTATAAACTACTTTACCAATGTTTATTTCCGCTATTATGGGTTTCCGGGAAGATTCGTTTTGAGTTTCGGAGTTTTTTGGGACACTTAGTCCCTAATTGAGAGCTTAATCTTTAGAAGACCGTAGTCGGAGAAGTGTAAACATGGCCTCGGAATGGAATTATGTTGATTCTCTTAGCTCGGTTGAGTAATTTCGGGCTTAGGGGTATGTTCGGATCGTGTTTTGGAGGTCTGTAGCTCATTTAGGCTTAAAATGCCAAAAGTTGAATTTTTGACGTTTCCAGATCGATAGTGAAGATTGATATCGGTGTCGAAATCTGATTCTAAAAGTTGGAATAATTCCGTAGTGTTGAATGTGAGTTGTGTGCAAAAGTAAGGGTCAATCGGACTTGATTTGTTTGGTTTTGTGATCAGATGTAGAATTCTGAAGATTTCAAGTTGATTAGGCTTGGATTGGAGGGTGAATTGTGGTTTTAGCATTGTTTGATGTGATTTGAGGATTGGAATAAGTTTGTACGATGTTGTAAGATTTTTTGGCATGGTTGGTTGAGGTCCCAGGGGCGTTGGTTGTGTTTCGGATGCTCAACGGGTCATTTTTTGACTTAAAGAACCTGCAGATTTTTCTGGGATTTTGTTACAGAGAAATCCTTCTTCGCTTTTGTAAGAGGGCTCTCGCGTTTGCTAAGAGCATCTGGTAAAGGCAGTGGAGTTGTGGTTCGCAGTCTCGATGATTCTCCCTCGTTCATGAAGGTGTGGACCCTTAGCCTATGCGTTTGTGACAAGAATTCGCGTTCGGGAAGGGTCCACATGTGCAAGCTACGCGTTCGCGAATGAGGAAATTTAGCCGGTGGGATTTTATCCATCACGTTCGCGATCGTGGCCTCGTGTTCGTGAAGAAGAACACATCTAGGCAGAATTTAAATTCAAAAATCGAGGGTTTGAGTTCATAACTCAAAATTTGGATTGAGAGCTCGGTATAAGGTAAAATTTGGAGAGATTTTCGGACGAAGTTTGTGGGTAATGATTCCTAACTTATTTTTTATTATATCCCATTAATCTAAACATGAATTCGTCATCTAATTTCGGATTTGGGGTGAAAACTTTGAAAATTTTGAAAAAAGATCTAAGGCCTAATTTGGTGTTTTGATGGAGATTTTGGTATCAGATTTAAGTGGATTATGTATGGTTAGACTCATGAATGAATGAGTGTTCTTAATCCGTATTGTTTTACCCGATTCCGAGACGTGGGTCCGGGGAATATTTTTGGGTGTTTTTCATAATTTCTCACTGTAGCTTTAAATTCATTAGTTAAATTAGTTGCTTGTAGTTTTATTTACTTTATGTACTTGATTTGATTAGCTTTGGTCCACTCGGAGTTGTATAATCGGGGTAAGAGCGTGATATCAGATTGATTTTGAGCCAGTTCGAGGTAAGTGGCTTGCCTAACCTTGCGTGGGGGAACTCCCCTTAGGATTTTAGTACCGTTATTGTATGAATGTCGTGTACGTGAGGTGATGAGTGCGTAAAGTTTCTAATTGTTGAAAAACCCTATTTTTATTAAGTAATTGTTTGTGTTTTCTTTTAGTTGAGCAATACTTGTAATTGAAGTTCCATGTTTTGCTTAGGAAAGAATGACTCTGTGACTTAACTGCCATATCTTCTTTAAATGATTACTCGGATCTAGTGTAGGCATGTTTAGAGTAGAAATTCCCTGTTTTCCTGATTTGAACTTGAATAGAATTGTAGGATTCTTTATTGAAATGTTGTATGTTTACTTTGGTACTATGGATAGGTATTCCGGGAGATCCCTCCTGCACATTTATAATTGGGACTACGGGATGACATCCCAGGAGACCCCCCTGTAATGGATAATTACTTTGGGAGTATGCATCGGTATTCCGGGAGATTCCCTTGCATATTTATTATTCGGACTATGGGACTATATCATGGGAGATCTTCTGTACATTTACATTTGGGACTACGTGACGATATCCTGCGAGATCCCTTGTTTTCTATATCTGTGTATTGAGTTATATTCTTTCTGTGATTTTATTCTTTATCGACTGTTAGTATTTTAACTATATTATCACATTTCATTCGGTTTTACCTTTGTTATATATAAAACCAATATGGCCCTGACCTTCCTTGTCACTACTCGACCGAGGTTAGGCTTGGCACTAACTGAATACCGTTGTGGTGTACTCATGCCCTTTAATGCACGTGTTTTTTGTGTGCAGATCCAGGTTCTTCTGCTCAGCCTTTCTATCAGTGAGGAGGCGGGAACAGAGACTTTGAGGTATATCTTCCGTGTCCGCAGACCTAAATGTCCCTCTCTATTCTCCCCTTTAGCTTTAAACTTCTTGTATTTGCTTTTTTTAGACATTCTGGAGATAGAACACTATGTAATTTTCTCTAGCTTGTGATTTCAGAAGATTTTAGGTTTTGGGAGAGTCTTCGTTTAGTTTTGATAGAGTGGTATTGTATATGCCGAGCGGCATGTTAAAGCTTTTTATTATATTATCCGTAAATTTCTAGTTTCATATTTTATTTTCCCTTTTTCCGCAAATTGTTAGACTTACCTAGTTATAGAGACTAGGTGTCGTCACGATACTTCGCGGAGGGAGAACATGGCTCATGAAAAGTTGTTATCGGTGCTCTTGGTTCATCTGAGTAATGAATCACAAGCCGGTTTATTAGAGTCTCGTGGATCGGTACGGAGACAACTGTACTTATCTTCGAGAGGCTATGTAACTGTTAGGAAAATTAAACTTCATTTGATTTCTTTGTCGTGCGAGATCTTTGATATCAAAATTATAAACCTATGTATACTATTTTGTCATAGATGGTCACGTGCTACCAGAGATGACCAGGAAATCCCGCCCCCTACTAGAGCCGCTAGAGGTCGAGGCCAGGTTAGAGGCCGAGGACGCGCACGTGGTGCATCCAGAGCACCCGCTCGAGCTCCTACAAAAGATCCACCAGCACCTCCATTCAGAGTCCAGACGCCTCATAAGCCTACTGCTACTACTATTCCAGCTCTCTAGGAGACCCTTGCACAGTTCATGAGCATGTACACCACTCTAGCTCAGGCAGGGTTAATTCCCCTCGCGGCAGCCACATCTCAGGTTGGGGGAGGAGCACAGACTCCCTCAGCCCACACCCTAGAGCAGCAGGTCCAGGTTAACCAGCTGAGGAACCTTCCCTTACATGGACCCAGTTTTCAAATATATTTTTGAGGGATTATGTTCCTCAAAGCCTTAGGGATGCATGGCGCCCAGAGTTCCAGCATTTGCACCAGGGTACTATTACTGTTTCAGAGTATGATGTCCGTTTCAATGACTTGGATGCGCATGGACCAGCCTTGGTTTCTACAGGTCGAGAGAGAGTGCGTCGGTTTATTGAGGGGCTCATTGCCACAATCAGGTCCAGCATGGCCCCGGAGCTAGAAATGGATATTACTTATCAGCAGGTGGTAAGCATTGCTAGGAGAGTAGATGGCATGCTTGCTCGGGATAGTAAGGAGAAAGAGGCCAAGAGGTCTCGAGAGTCGGGCCATTATTCTGGTGCCCGTGCCCCAGCTGTAGTTAGTCATGGTAGGGGTTATATTAGTCGGCCCATTCATTCAACTCTTCCATCAGCCATTGGTATTCTAACTCCATCGAGACCTTAGCAGCCTTATTATACACCTCCCCTCCTACACGGGGTGCTTTTAGTGTTCAATCCAGTAGACCTGGACCGAGTGAGTCACAACCGCCACACCTTCCCAGAGCTTTTTTGAGTGTAGCAACACATGCCATATGGTGAGGGATTATCCTACACCTAGGAGGGGTGTACCTCCACAACCTTCTCAACCACAGCGTGCTCCACCAGGTCCTCAAGCTATGATTGCAGCACCAACTTCATCCCCACTTGCTAAGCCAACCCGAGGTGGAGGTCAGGGTGGTAGGGGTCATCCTAGAAGGGGAGGTCAGGCCATATACTATGCCCTTCCTACCCGTACAGAGGTTGTTTCCTCCAATACTATCTTAACAGGTGTTGTCTCGGTCTGTCATAGGGATGCATTGGTTCTATTCGGTCCAGGCTCCACTTATTCTTATGTGTTCTCTTATTTTGCACGTATTTGGGCATATCTCGGCACTCCTTGAGTTCCTATTTATGTTTCTACTCCTGCGGTAGATTCTCTTATTTTTGACCACCTTTATCGGTCATGTTTGATTACTCTTAGTTGTTTTGAGACTAGAGCCAATTTTTTATTACCAAGCATGGTAGAATTTGATGTTATCATGTGCATGGATTTGTTGTCGCCCCATTATGCTATTCTTGATCGTCACGCCAAGACATTGATGCTGGATATACCAGGTGTACTACGATTAGAGTGGAGGGGTACCTTGGATCACACTGCCAGTAGAGTTATTTCATTTCTTCAAGCTCAACGAATGGTTGAGAAGGGATACGACACATACCTAGTTTATGTGAGATGTGTCAGTATTGATACCCCTACAGTTGATTCAGTACCAGTAGTATGAGATTTCTGTAATATGTTTCTACCTGAACTTCTGGACATGCCGCCCGACAGAGATATTGATTTTGGCATTGATTTGTTGCCCGACACTCAGCCTATTTCTATTTCTCCTTACCGTATAGCTCCTCTTGACTTGAAGGATTATTTATAGGAATTGCTTGATAAGGGTTTTATTCGGTCCAGTGTATCACCTTAGGATGCTCATATCTTGTTTGTGAAGAAAAAAGATGGTTCTATGCATATGTGCATTGATTATCGCTAGTTGAACAAAATTACAGTGAAGAACCGATATCTTTTGCCCCATATTGATGACATATTTGATCAGTTACAGGGTGCTCGAGTGCTTTCAAAGTTTGACTTGCTCTCACGCTATCATCGGTTGAAGATTCGGGAGACAGTTATCTCGAAGACTACTTTCTGGACTCGGTATGGTCATTATGAGTTCCTTGTTATGTCATTGGGGCTGACCAATGCCCCAACAACATTTATGCATTTGATGCACAATATATCTTTGCTTTATCTTGATTCGTTCTTCATTTTCTTTATTGATGACATTATGGTATACTCCCGGAGTCAGGAAGATCATGAGCAGCACCTAAGGACAATGCTTCAGACTTTGAGAGAAAAGAAGTTATATGCGAGTTCTGGTTGGATTTTGTTGCATTCTTGGGTCACGTCGTATCGAGTGAAAGGATCAAGGTGGATCTGAAGAAAATAGAAGCAATGCATAGTTGGCCCAGACCATCCTCAGCTACAGAGATTCGTAGTTTTCTTTTCTTGGTGGGTTATTAGCGTTGATTTGTTGAGTGATTATCATCTATTGCAGCACCCATGACCAAGCTGACCCAGAAGGGTGCTCCATTCAGGTGGACGTAAGAGTGTGAAGAGAGCTTTCAAAAATTCAAGATAGCTTTTACTATAGCCCCAATATTGATATTACCTATAGGTTCGGTGTCTTATACAGTCTATTATGATACTTCGAGTATTGGCCTTGGAGCGGTATTGATGCAAACATGTACGGTGATTTCCTACGTGTCTAAACAACTAAAGGTGCATCAGAAGAATTATCCTATCCATGATCTCGATTTAGCTGCTATTGTTCACGCCTTGAAGATCAGTGTCATTATTTATACGGTGTTCTTTGTGAGATATACGCTACTCACTGGAGTTTACAGCATCTGTTCAAGCAGTAAGACCTTAATTTGCATCAGAGGAGGTCGTTAGAGCTGCTTAAGGATTATGATATAACTATCTTGTACCACCCGGGGAAGGCTAATTGGTGGACAATGCCTTGAGTTGCCGGGAAGATAAACTGGGGAGTTTGGCTTATCTACTAGCAACAGAGAGGCTCATGGCGATTGATGCTCAGGCCTTAGCCAATCAGTTTGTGAGATTGGATATTTTTTAGCCTAGTTAGGTTTTAGCTTGTGTGATTTCCCAGTCTTCCTTGTTTGATCGTATTAGAGAGTGTCACTATGATTACTCCCATTTCTTTGTCCTCATGGACAAGGTTTTGCATGGTGATGCCAGCGATGTGACCATTAGTGATGACACGGTATTGGGGATGCAGGGGTGGATATGTGTATCCAATGTTGATGGGCTTCAAGAGTTGATTCTAGAGGAGGCCCATAGTTTGTGGTATTCCATCGATCTGGGTGCCGCAAAGATGTACCAGGATTTGAGGCAACACTATTGGTAAAGGCGAATGATGAAAGATATAGTTAGATTTGTAGCTCGGTGCCTCAATTGTCAGCAGGTGAAGTATGAGAATAAGAGGCTGGGTGGCTTGCTTCTCGGGAGTGGAAGAGGGAGCGGATCACCATGGACTTTGAAGTTGGACTCCCATAGACTTTGCGGAAGTTCGATGCCATATGGGTAATTATGGATAGGCTGACCAAGTCTACACACTTCATTCGTGTGTGAACATTATATTCTTTAGAGCGGTTGGTTAAGATTTATATACAGGAGATTGTTCGTCTGCATGGTATTCCAGTTTCAATCATTTCAAATAGAGGTACTCAGTTCACATCACGGTTCTGAAGAGCCGTATAGAATGAGTTGGGTACTGATTGAGCACAGCTTATTGTCCCAAACAGACGGACAGTCCGAGCGCACTATTCATATTCTTGAGGATATTCTCCGTGCATATGTGATGGATTTTGGAGGTTATTCGGATCAATTCCTACCACTTGCAAAGTTTGCCTACAATAACAGTTATGAGTCCAGCATTCAAATGGCACCGCACAACCCAGCCTAGGTAGAAGAGTTATGCGGACCGATAGGTTCGTGATATTTCTTATATGGTGGGAGAGTGGGTCTTGCTCCGGGTTTTGCCGATGAAGAGCGTTAAGAGATTCGGGAATAAGGGGAAACTGAGTCTGAGGTTTATTGGTCCTTTTGAGGTATTGTGGCGTGTTAGGTGTCGAGCCCCCTTTTTTCCCTCTTTGCGTCAGGAGAATCAGGTTTATGACATTTTGGGTATAGGGAAACTTGTTCCTTTTGGGAACTGGGTTTTGCATTTTTTGATGGTCGCCACCTAATGATTTATGGTGCATTAGGACACCTACAGGGTTTTGTTTCTAAGTTTGCTTGATAAACTGAGATAGGGTAAGGCTTGAAATTATCCTAAGGGGAAGGTTTTAGGCACCCCTCAAGATCCACTAGTGTAGTTCCTGGCCAGATAGTTCTTTGTGAATTTGGAGCAATTAACATATAATCAAACAAGGTTTAAATAAGAGGGTATGTGAATAAACAACCGTTTGAAGGTAAACAAAGTATGAAAGAGCAACTAAGGCTGATTTTAAACAATAAATTACAATGCTTTTAAAATAAAGGGGGGGGGGGTCCTAGGTTTATTAAAAATATGAATCATATCAATGCAATACCTGGTAATCACTCCTTAAAAGAGGGGCTACACGTGGTATTAGCGCACCGGGCATCATATCCATATCTACCCTTTCCCACCACGTTTAAGGTGCTAAAGCGCAGATTGGTCTAGAACACTATTGCATGCTATTACCCGTCACATTCCTATCTGTCCCGGAGGAATTTAGGACTGCTATTCCTAAAGGGGATGGATATTGGGCTAAATTCGGTTTCAAAAGGTAAAAACCTAAGGCGACATTCAAAACAAATAATACGACATGTTAAGGGAAACATGTAAACAAGTAAAGGCTCATGTATACCTCCTCAAACAAACACATAAATAGCATGACTTGTTCATATATTTAGGGTCTTATTAAAAATACTAAAGACGAGGGGAGTTCAATTGTTGAAGCAGACCAATTTAACACAAACCTCAGATAAGAAGTCTGAATCAGGCCTGCTTGTTGGTTGTTGCAATTTCAAAAGGCAGATTCAATTTTATTATTATTACCCTAAGGCTTGTCTAAGTGTTTGGGTGAGCTCTTAGGAACATAGTATCTAATTACTGATTTAGAAGTGTGACAAAGCAGAACAACTTTTAGACGAATGGTTTGAGACCCTGTAGGCATGCTTAATAGTCCTAGTAAAATAAGGAAATTAGATTATTTTTAAAAAACTGATTCATAACAAGATAATTTTAAAATAGACTAGTTTTAGATTCTGCAGGCGATAGTATCTACTATTGTTTATTTTAAACCATATGCACATGATATCTAACATTGACCGTGAATAGAAACGAACCTGATTTTTACTTACTTTGGGAATCCCTATAGGCATGATTTCTACGAAGGGATACTGATTTTAACCATTTAGATTCTAATAACATGTATTAAAATGCATAATTAAACAAGCATAATCCAAAACGACATATCCTATATACATGATTTCTATTGTGGCCATTTTTTGTTCCTATAGGCATGATTTCTAAATTGCAGAATCAAACATGTATAATCTCAAGTCTTATAGGCATGATATCTACCCTCAAACATGCATAACTCCTAACCTTTTTCACTAGCCAACCCTAGTGTTTATTATAAATTATTACAGACCCCGTAATGAATTACATCAGAAAACTACAATGAAAAGTTACAACCAGAGGAAGCCTGAATTTTGACCTCCTCTCTAAGTTATGGAATAAACTACCTCAAATGCCAGCCTTTCTTGGACTTGAGTGTGTCAAAGCTCCCTATGGGTCTCAAGGGAACCCCGGGCTATGCTCGCACTCATGTTATATAAACAGGATAGAGATGAGTGCAGTGTGGAAATGCCAGCCCTTACGTGTCCAAGTTCAGAGGGAGCTCATGGGTCCCAAGGCAAGGCTCGCATAAAGGGAGCAGGCCTTAAGTTCTAAGAATATAGTGAAAGTGCATGAACTGAGTTTTTTAGAAAAAAAAACATAGGGAATAAGGAGAAGGGAAAGGGCGATAGGGAGACAACCATTATCATTTCACAGAGTTAATGACTTCATACAAAGTGGTCAAGGGTTGGGAATCCATTGACAGGAGCCCATGTACTTAGGGCATGCACGACAATAGGAGGTGCTGACATGCTTGTAAACCAATTAGAATACACAACATCTAGAGGAAAACATGGAGGTTATGATCACAGGGGATCAGGTTTGGGTCATGCACATCAATGTCCAATGCTGTCATGCCCCAAACCAACCACAAGTACTAAACACATTGGGCCAGGGATTTAGGATCCACAAATCATAATACGTTAATCCAGAACAGAAAAAGGGGAAATTACACCACGCTTCATAATGGTACTGGGTTAAATACAAACAGTATACAAACAAGGATGCAAGAAATAGTAAATAAGCATGTTGTTGTTGGTGTAGAAGCTTAATTAGAACATACCAGTAAAATACAGATGCAAAGAAAAAAAAACAAATATCACACAGCCTACCCTTGGCTTTTAGCTGGCTAGGTAAGGCAGCAATACTAGTAGTAACAGAGAAAAGAGAGATTTAGTGGAGTGTGTGTCTGAACTCAAGTGTTTTATGCCTTGTGTTCGTGTTTTTGAAAGAAAGCAGTACAAGGTATTTATAGCTTTCTGAAAACGAGTAAAAGAGAAGTAATAAGCTACAAACATGGAAACAATCACAATTCAGAATCAATTATACAAGTGATTGCCTTTAATTAAGGGATCACTTGCTTAATGGGTAGTGACAAGTTCAAAATAAGGAAAAAAAATCAATTTTTAAGCAGGCTAATATTTGCCATAAAAGAAGTAGTAGATAATTAAGTAATCAATCGAGTCTAGGTATAGAAATACACTAATTTTTGGAAAGAAATCAGTAAGGTAAGACATGAAAAGAAATCAATTAACCTTAATAGGTGGTGAAATCACAATTTCATAAAGGAAAAGTTTGAAATCAATTACAAAATTGAAAGTCCATCAAAGAAGGAAACTCAGCACATAAATAGAGTGCACAAACACTGGACATACGAGGCCAAACTATTGACAAAAAGAAACAACATGAAATAATAGCACAAAGCAGAGAACAAACATTCAAAGCATGATAGTCATGTAGGTCAGGTCACATTGAATAAGTAGCGAAGAAACATAGAATATCAGAGCGTGCGAATATCTCACCTTAGCAGGTGAAGAAAACCCCCTTTGAAAAATTAGGGTATCGAGCATAACTGAGTTTTAGAGAAGATAGAAATCCCGAATCAGAAGAATCACACAAAGGAATAAGAGATTTTGAAATAAAGAACTTCAAATCGAGTCATGTACTTAAACAAACGGCCTCAGACCCAAAGCCATAGGGTTTTCAAAAATAGTAGAGTTTAAGAAGGGAATAAACAAGTGAATCAGACAAAACTCAAACAAACAAGCATTCGTCTAGTAAACAATCAAAAGAAATTAGGGCTTTTAAAATGCAAACCCAGGTAGAAGAAAGATATAAAAAACATAGAAAAATATGTCCAGAAAATCAAATAATAGTTTCGAAATAACTTAACAAGAAAACCCTAATCGAAAAAGATAAAAAAGTTTTGAAAGCAGAGTTTGAACAAAAACTTTGAGAAAACGCTTCGAAGTTCAAACAAAACATTGATCTGAAGTAGACCTAAAAGAAATCGAAAGAACCTTAGAGATTAGGGTTTCAGAAGAACCCCAAATGATAAGAAAGGCCTTGAAAACCAACGATCTAAGTAGGTGAGTCAAAAGTCTGACTCGAATAGCCATGGCTGGCCAGAGAAAGGTCAGAGACGACCAGAGAACAACCATGAACTAAAATCGAGCAAAGGCTGGACCAGAGCTCTTCATGGTCTGGCCTTGAAATTATAAGGACAAACACAAAGGAGTTGTGGAAGGCCAGCATAAGTCTCCGATGACCTTAGAAGACCATAGGTTAGGGCGGATTAGGGTGCGGAGGCTAGGGTTTGATGGGGTTGTAGAGAGAATTTGTGAGAGGATGGGTTTTAGAGGCTATGGATTATGAAGAATGAAAAGGGTTTGGGGGTCTTTGGGTTTAATTAGGAAAGGGTTAATGGGAGTCATTGATCTAAACGATCAACGGCTGGGATTAGATGGGAGTCCGGGTGGGTCAATTAAATGGGTTGTGGGCTAGTTTGAATGTGAATTGGGTCAGGGTATTTGGGATTTAGATCGGGGTTCAATTTGGGCTATAATTGAAATAAAATCTTGCTAGATTTTAAATAGCCATTTTTTCTCGTTTGATTTATAAAAAAATAGTAAAATAACTTTTGTAAATAAAAAAAAGGTGCTAAAATGATTTATAGTATATAATTAGTTATTTAAAAATATTCGACCTAATTTTATGAATATAAAACATAAGTAAATCTAAACGGGGCTAATATTGCAATTACATGCAATTTTAGCTTAAAAATACCAAATGAACTTGTAAAAAATATGCAAAGATTATCTCAGCTATATTTTAGTGTAAATATGAAAATACAATAAATGAATCACCAAAAATGATAATTTGGTAATTATTATTAGGTTTTTTTATGAATGAAATGGGGATATAAATTGGTTTTAAAATCATTGAAAATTGAAGAAAAATAATAAGATATTTGGACATGCTTATATATGCATCCATGTGTTATTTTGAGAGTATTTCTCACATAAAATATACATGAAAAAAAATTGGGTATCAACAGCTGCCCTTTTTTACCCGGGAAGGATGAAAGAGTTCTCGCGTAAAGAAATGATGGCCAATTTTGACCGAGCGAAATGGTTTGAAAGATTCAATTTGAACTCAAGCTTCTGAGTTTCCTGCGTATCCCTGGTTTTATAGGAATCAGGCCGAATGTAGCTCAGGATGCGTTGACGGAGTATGACGACGGGTACTTTCCAATAGCTGACGCAATGTTTTGGTTAGGGTGAGTGAAAGGCTTACGGGAATGGTTAGGTTTTATTTGGATACGGGCATTGGAGTGGAAACGCTCCTGCCGGGATGGATTTTGCTTGCTGGTTTACCTTAAAATAAATAATACAAGTATATATTGTGCGTAAATTTAGACATGATGCAAATTCCCGTCGGACCATGAATGTTTTCTTCAGACGGTTAGGATGACGTCTTTAGACCATGGTATCCTGGGCCATGACGCATTTAATAAAGGATTCGGAGGCTATGAAATGATTCTCTCAGGCTATGAAAATGGTGCCTCCGAACCATGATGCCTTTGAATAATGATATGCAAGAGATTGAATAATGATCCTTAGGCCATGACATGGTGTTCTCGGGCTATGAGGATGGTGCATCCGAACGATGATGCCTTTGGATACTTTTTGCGATATTTCAACCCATGAAATACGATAGCATGGGGCGATCTTTCACCCGTGCAATGTGGTGATTTTTCAACTGTGCAATATGGCAATCTTTCATCCGTAAAATGCGGCGATCTTTCAGCCGTGCAATGTGGCGATCTTTTAGCCATGCAATGTGGCGATCTTTCAACCATGCAATATGGTAATCTTTCAGCCGTGCAATGTGGCGATCTTTCAACCGTGCAATGTGGCGCAAATAGAGGTAGAGCTTAACCTCAGAAGGCAGAATAGTAGCATTATGCAAGTTGGAAGGCAGAATAGTAGCCTTATGCAATACAAATGCAGATAGAGGTAGAGTTTAACCTCGGAAGGTAGAATAGTAGCCTTATGTAAGTCGGAAGGCAGAATAGTAGCCTTATGCTATGCAAATGCAGGTAGAGGTAGAGCTTAACCTCGGAAGGAAGACTAGTAGCCTTATGCATGTCGCAAGGCAGAATGGTAGCCTTATGCAATGCAAATGCAGATAGAGGTAGAGCTTAACCTCGGAAGGAAGACTAGTAGCCTTATGCATGTCGCAAGGCAGAATGGTAGCCTTATGCAAGTTGGAAGACAGAATAGTAGCCTTTTGTAATTCAAATGCAGATAGAGGTAGAGCTTAACCTCAAAAGGCGAAATAGTATCCTTATGCATGTCGAAAGGCAGAATGGTAGCCTTATGCAATGCAAATGCAGATAGAGGTAGAGCTTAACCTCGGAAGGTAGAATAGTAGCCTTATGTAGGAAATAAAATAGCAAATGGCAGTAGAGTTTTTTCGCTGATAGTAGATTGCGGCGTGGTGATTACTGGGAGAGACATACGAAACATTATGGGGCCGTGTTGTTGGCAGATGTTGGTAAGTGCAATGATCCATAGAATCATCTTCTCGAACAACATTTGTTGTATGGGTGGACAGTGCGTTAAATGATTTTGTAATCTTTGTGCCTGCATCCAAAGAAAACCTTGAGTTCTTTAAAGTGGGAGTTTAGTTCGCATCCCCTCTAGTTTTGCTTGACTTGTTCGGCTTTAATATGGCGATACCATCTATATCATTGGGGTAGCGTTGCTAAAAAAAGTGGTTTCAATAATAAACATGCATGATTTTGTAAAAGCATAACATAAATGTATAATTAAAATAGTTTTAACAAGAACCGACGACTATGACGCGGTTCGAGACATTGATACCTCTCCTACTACGTAATTTTGAGGGTCCTCCTCAAAATTTTGCCCTAGTTTGATGGGTTGACTTTTTTACTGTTGTGCATGTGGTGATCGGCTGAAATTACTTTGGAAATTTGAGGGCCTTCCTCAAAATTCTTCCCCGGTTTCCAATTTTGGGGGGGAATGAATTTTTTTTTGAATTGTCACTGAACCCATAAGGTTGCCAACGTATCCCCTCTAAAACGGGAATCAGGTCAGACGTAGTTCAATTACATTATATATGGAAAGCATAAAGATTACACTTAGTAGCGCTTGACTGCATCTGAATTTATTGGCTTTGGCCAGATCTCTAAGTCCATTTCTGCAAGTCTAAGGGCTCCTCCTGTCAAAACCCGGTGAACCATGTACGGAACCTGCCAGTTGGGAGAGAATTTCCTTTTGGCCTCGTCTTGATGCGGAAATTTTTTCTTTAATACCACCTGCCTTGTTGTGAACTATCTGAGTTTGACTCTCTTATTAAAGGCTCTGGACATTTTATTTTGGTAAAGTTGACCATGAAACACTGCGTTCATTCTCTTTCCGCCTACAAGGGCTAGCTTCTCGTAACGATTGTTCACCCATTCTGCATCATCGAGCTCAACTTCCTGTATAATCCTTAAGGAAGGAATTTCTACTACGGCGGGAATGACAACTTCTATACCATAAACCAGCATATAGGAAGTTTCCCCAGTTGATGTGCGGACTGTGGTGCAATACCCCAATAAAGCAAATGATAGCTTTTCATGCCATTGCGTATGCTTCTCTATCATCTTTCTCAATATCTTCTTGATGTCCTTGTTGGAAGCTTCCACAGCTCTGTTCATTTAAGGCATGTAGGTTGTCAAATTCTTGTGTCTGATATTGAAAGTTTCACACACAGCTTTCATCAAGTCATTGTTGAGATTGGAGCCATCATCAGTAATAATTGACTCTAGAATCCCGAATCGATAAACGATGCGGTTGCGGACAAAGTCTGCAACGACTTTCTTGGTTACTGCTCCATAAGATGCTGCTTCGACCCATTTGGTGAAATAGTCGATTTCTACTAAGATAAACTTGTGCCCGTTGGAAGTGGCAGGCTCGATTGGTCCAATAACGTCCATTCCCCAAGCGGCGAACGACCGTGGTGAGCTCGTTGCATTAAGCTCATTTGGAGGTACCTTTATCATGTCTGCATGTATTTTACAGTGGTGGCATTTCTAGACATATTGGACGCAGTCTGTATCCATAGTCATCCAAAAGTAACTAGCCCGGAGTATCTTCTTTGCTAATACAAAACCGCTAATATGTGGACCACAGGTTCCAACATGAATTTCTTCTAGCAGCTTGGATGCTTCCTTTGTATCGACACAACTCAGTAATCCTAAATAGGGAGTCCTCCTATACAGTATTCCTCCGCTGTGAAAGAATTTGTTGGATAATTTGCGCAGTGTGCGTTTCTGAGTATGATTGGAAAGCTCCGGGTACTCTCCTTTTGCCAAATATTCCTTGATATTCTAAAACCAAGGCTTTCTATCTACTTCCTCTTAAAGATGGGCACAATAAGCTGGCTGATTGTCGATTTTCATCGGAATGAGGTCGATGAAATTCTTTTCTGGGTATTGTATCACAGATGACAGGTAGCCAAAGCATCGGATTTCGAGTATGGGAGCAGCTCCGTATGGTGATTCTGGAGTTGGGAACGCGATCAGAATTGAATTCGGAGGTCCGTAGGTCATTTTGAAGCGATTTGGCTAAAGATAGAAATTTGAAGGTTTTTCAAAAGTTTGACGAGAAGTGGACTATTTGATATCGGGGTCATCCGATTCCAGAAGTTGGAGTAGGTCCGTAATGTCACATATGACTTGTGTGAAAAATTTGAAGTCAATCGGACTTGATTTGATAGGTTTCGGCATCGAAAGTAGAAGTTTGAAGTTCTAAAGTTCATAAAGCTTGAATTGAAAGTTGATTCATGATTTTAGCATTATTTGGTATGATTTGAGGCCTCGAGCAGGTCCGTGTTATGTTATGGAGTGGTTTGGTGTAATTGGACGGGGTCTCGGGGGCCTCGGGTGTGTTTCGGGTTGTATCGCGCTCTTATTTGATATTTCACCGTCGTTTTTTTTGACATAAAGAGGTACCATATTAAACAAATGAGCTTGAAATTATGTTTTTATTGAACCATTAGATCTGTATCGTAATTACGGAGCCATATAAAAAAAGAATCATCGAATTTGGACATCGTATGAGGAAGTTATGCTCATTTTTGTGTCGGGAAAACTACTGCTTCTGGTATGGTCGTAATTGCGATGCCCAGCTCGCAACTGCGACCCTTTCTAGCCCTTCTTTGTTTGCAATTGAGAAGGCCTTCTTCGCTTTTGCGAGGGTTTGCAATTGCGAACCCTAGATCGCAAATGCGACGTCTGCGACTTGATTTTAGCTGTGTAGCTCAAGCTTTTGCTTCATTTTTTCATATTTTGAACCATAGGTCCAAGAATGAGCGATTTTGAGAGTGGATTTTCATATCAAATCATTGGATAAGTTCCTCTAACTAATTTTCAATTATATTTTGTGATTATACCTTAGATTTAACATCAAAATTCACGAGAATCTAAAGAAAAATTTGAGGTTTTAAAGAAAAACCTAGAAATTGAGATTTTTGGATTTTGACCACGATTTTGGACATTGAATTGAGAATAAATTATATATTTTAGTTCGTAAGGTCATGGGTAAGCTTTATCTTCGGAAAATTTTGGAATCCGGCACGTGGGCTTGAGGACAATTTTGTCAACTTTTCGTTCGAGGTTAGGAATTGTTATAAATTAGACTATAATGAGTAATTGAACATATATTAATGGGTTTATATAATTATTGGCTAGTTTTGGAGCATTTTTGCATCGATTTGAGTCTTCGAAAGGGCGTGGAATGCCGGTTATGGAACTTTGGAGCGAGGTGAGTCTCCTTTCTAACCTTGTAAGAGGGAATTGTCCCCATAGGTAAAATAATTGGTTATGTGCTCCTATTTGTGGGGGCTATGTACGCACGAGGTGACGAGAGTCCGTGCGTAGCTACTATTATGCTATTGTCCAGGTAGTTTAGGACCCAAGAGCATGTTATACTTGGATTGTTTGTGAACTTATTGACAGCTTGAATTTCTTAAATCACATTAAATTAGTAAATAAATTTCTAAACTAATTAAACTTTATTTTTTAAATGGTTAAAAGGGGATTGGCGTTCTTTGGAGAATTTTCTACGTGTGGACTTCTTGGTTGTCTGACTGTGTGTGTTTATTTTTGGAGCGGGCCGAACGCCTCGGCAGATTAAATAGATGAATCTATGGTTCGCGCCGTTCGACCCTCGGCAGTACACAGTTTACATTTCTGTTGGAGCGGGCCATCGACCTCGGAATGATATGCGCACACTTACATTACTTGACTGAGAATTTTAAATGTTGATATTGCCTTTCATGGCATGATATAAATTTATTAAGATAATGGAAAGTAAATCTTGAAAATCCTTTATCTTTGGTAAAGGTGTTTAACCTGTTTTTTTTCCGGCTTGTGAGTTAGGACTGCTATATAAATCCATGATATCCTCACATTTCATTATATTATTATTTGACCACTAGAAAGTGTTGAAGTTGACCTCTCGTCTCTACTTCTTCAAGATTAGACGGGATACTCATTGAGTACGCGTTGTTTTCGTACTCATACTACACTTCTATGCATTTTTGTTGTACAGGTATATGTAACTCTAGTGGCCTCCTGGGCGTAGCAGCACGGATGATTCGGGGACTAGGTGAGTTGCACTATTTGAGGGGGCCCGCAGCTAGTGTAGTACCTTCCCGTATATTGTATTTACTTCATGTCCACTGTATTCCGGATGGATGTTGTATTTTATTTCCTTATCAGTAGATGCTCATGCACTTGTGACACCGGGTTATGGGATGGTTTTGAATTATCTTGTATTAATTGCTTATTATTTAATTGGAATTGAAGTAGTCACCTTTTTATTTATGAAAATTTAAAGGAAAATCTTAGTTTTCAAAATTGTTAAAAATGAGAACTTCATCAAGTAATTTGGTTTGCTTGCCTGACAGCAGTGTCCGGCGCCATTGCGACCCTTAGTGGATTTTGGGTCGTGACAATATGGTATCATAGCACTAGGTTCCTAGGGTCTCACGGGTCATGAGAAAGTCTAGTAGAGTCTCGTGGATCGGTACGGATACATCTGTACTTATCCTCGGGAGGCTGCAGGACTGTTAGGAGTACTTCCCTTTTTGATTCCTTTTCGTGTGATTTGATCCTTAGAGGCATATGCCTTTAATTCATTCCTACTGAATCTTACGCGACGCGAACCACTTATTATAAATCGAAAATTGAAGAACCGTAATTGTACTACAGATGTGATACATGATGTTTCTCCCGGTATAGCTGATCGAATTATTATCGTCGCTTTATGGAAGAATATTTTCTTGTTTCAGCCTAGTAGCGATACTTCTGAGGGCTCTGAGGCTAGGCATATGAATTCTGGGGACATGTCGGAACTTTGTCTTCGTGAACCTCTTTCTTAATTCCTTTACATGATGCAGATACGGGAGAATCTTGGAGTTCTTGGTTTCCCATTCTTCTCGTACCTGATGTAAAAGCAGGTTTGAATCTCTTATTATTAGCAACTCTTGAATGTTCATGTCAATGTCCATCTTGAGCCCTAGGATGCAGGCTTCATGCTTGGCGATATTGTTGGTGCAGGGGAACCTAAGTTTGGAAGACACTGGATAATGTTGACCGATTTTTGATACCAAGACTACTCCTATGCCAACTCCTTTGAAGTTTGTTGCTCCATCGAAGAACATTCTCCAACCATCATAGGATTCTACAATGTCTTCTCCTATGAATGATACCACTTCATCAGGAAAATATGTTTTCAAAGGTTCATATTCTCCATCCACGAGGTTTTCAAAAATTTGGTCTGTTAATGCTTATCCTTTGACCGCCTTCTTAGTTACATACACGATGTCGAATTCACTTAGCCGGATTTGCCACTTGGCTTTCTTGCCAGTGGGCATGGGTTTCCGAAAGATGTACTTTAATGGATCCATCATTGATATGAGATATGTGGTATAGACAGAGAAGTAATGTCTCAGCTTCTGAGCCATCCAAGTCAGAGCATAGTAGGTGTGCTCCAAAAGACAAGACTAGGCTTCGTAAGGGGTGAACTTCTTGTTGAGATAGTAAATGGCTTGTTCCTTTCTCCCTGTTTCATCATGCTACCCCAAAATGCAACTGAAGGCTCCATCTAGTACTGCGATGTAGAGTAATAGGGGTCTACCTGGCTTTGGCGGGACCAAGACTGCTAGTGTAGACATGTATTCCTTTATTCTGTCGAAGGCCTTTTGGCAGTCATCAGTCCATTTGGTAGCGGCGTCCCTTTTTAAACATTGTAAAGATTGGCTCACAGATAACTATAGACTCCGCTATGAACCGACTGATATAGTTAAGTCTTTTCAATAAACTCATCACGTCCTTCTTGTTCTTTGGCGATGGAAGTTCCTGAATGGCCTTGACCTTTGATAGATCCAATTCTATTCCTCGGCGGCTCACAATAAACACAAAAAACATTCCGGCGAGAACCCTAAATGCACACTTTGCAGGATTCAATTTCAAGTTGTACCTTCGTAATTTGTTGAAGAACTTCCTCAAATCTTCCATGTGATCAGTGTCCTTCCTGGACTTAATGATGATATCATCCACATATACCTCGATTTCTCTGTGTATTATATCGTGAAAAATGGTACTCATTGCCCTTATGTAGGTGGCCCCTGCATTCTTCAAACTGAAAGGCATCATTTTGTAACAATAGATTCCCTACGGCACAATGAAAGCCGTTTTCTCAGCATTTTTCTCATCCATTCAGATCTGATGACAGCCGGCAAAGCAATCGATGAATGGCTGTAACTCGTGCTTGGCGCAGTTATCGATCAGGATGTGTATATTGGGAAAGGGGAAGTCGTCTTTGGACTGGCCCGGTTGAGATCCCGAAAGTCTCCAGAGACTCTTACCTTCCCGTCTTTCTTTGGCACTGGCACAATATTAGCTAACCATGTCGGGTACTCAACTACCCTGAGGACTTTAGCTTTGACTTGCTTAATAACTTATTCTTTGATTTTCAAACTCATATCTACCTTTAACTTCCTGAGCTTTTGCTTTACCGGCGGACATGTTGGTTCAGTTGGCAGTTTATGGGCCACAGTAGAAGTACTTAGACCAGTCATTTCATCATAGGATCGGGCAAATATGTCCTCATAATTCTCTTAGAAATTTGTGTATTACTTCTTATCTGCTGGCGACAAGGGAACGTTGATTCATGTTTCCTTGACATTCTCTGCATCTCCCAGGTTAACAATTTCTATCTCATCCAGGTTGCACTTAGGTCTGTTCTCAAAGTTCTTAACTGCTCTGACAATCTCTTCTGGTATGTCATCTTCTTCTGAGTCAATGTCTGTTTGTTGTGTTGTCCCATTGCATGTCACAGTAATTGCTTCATCAAGATAAGTAATAGTAATGTTGTGTAAATAAAGTAATGAGAGAAAAATAATAATGAGTTTTGATTCATAATAAAAATCGAAATGCTTTGATAAATTCCATAACTGTTTTGAACATTGAAGATCTTATTGCGGGAAAAAAAATGCAGAAAGAAAAATCATCTAATAAAAATAAAATAGTGTATGATGCTTATTTAGCCTTGCTACCCCGAGGCTCACCGGGCTCTGGCGGTCCTGATGGTCCAATTCATGAGGTATGCTCCTCTACTCACAGCTTGTATGGAAGGACCTTCCTCCCCCTCCTCAAAACAACACAACAATTCATGTCATCGTCTTCTAAGAATAGATTCTTCACCGCAGAAAGTGCTTCTTCTTTGTCTGTCCCATAAACAATGTCAGCCTGTTGAAAAGTCTGCTCCAAAGGCGGTATTGACTGTTCCAATGGATATCAAGGACCATGCCATGGTGGCGACCAGCTATTGAATTCTTCCCAGGTGTATTCATATCCCAAACCAAAGGTAGTGCCATGTTTCTTGAGTTTTATGGGTTTAGAGATTCATTGGAGGTTCTTGCCGAGCCTTTTTCCAGGTTCGTACCCACTCTAACTCATTATAGTCTCAATTTTGCTATCCCACCATTTGTCTTTGTCGGTAGCATTTACCCGCTCAATATGGTGATACGATTCTCCACCCAACATTCTTCTTCCCTCGATCGCCGGAATGGTCTAGCGACTATATATAGGGTAGCACGCCATGAATGATCACTTACTGGTGATCCCATTTAAACTTTACTGCCTGATACAACGCTGATGCTACGGCCCCAGCAACATGAATCCATGGTCTTCCCAATAACAAGTTGTAAGACGCAGGTACATTTATTACTTGAAAATCAACCTCGAACCAGGTTGGTCCCATCTGCTGGCATAGACTAATCTTACCAATGGTGGACCTCTGAGAACCATCGAAGGTTTTCACATTGATTGCTCCATCCTTTATCTTATGCATCCCCTTACCCAACTTCTTGAGTGTTACCAGCGGACAAATGTTAAGGCTGGAACCTCCATCGATTAGGATTCTGGTAAAGAAATTATCTTTTAATTGCACGGTGATATGCAATGCTTTGTTATGCCCCAGCCCTTCAGGTGGTAGCTCGTCCACATAAAAGGTGATCTTATGGCTTTCCAGCACTTGTCCTACCATATTATCCACTTCCCTGCTAGTGATATTACTTGGTATGTACGCTTCATTTAGCACCTTTAACAGAGCATTCTTGTGCGTCTCAGAATTTTGTAGCAAAGAGAGAATGGATATTTGTGTTGGCGTCTTGTTTAACGGGTCGATGACCCAATATTCTTTGTCCTTTATTTTCCTCCAAAGGTCATTCGGACCTTTCTCAATGAGGGGCGGTCTGTTAGAGGCCTGCTTACTTGATTCAGCCAGATGTTTAGGGGTATAAACTCTACCAGTTCTCGTCATACCCTGTGTTGCGACAGTTTCTTCAATCTTTACCTTGCCCTTCCTTCTCGCCTCAGGCTGTCTAGTCCCAGGGTACAACATTTGTATAGAATGGTGGCATGGTAGACATCGCCACTGGGACCGATGCGGTTATCTTTACTTTGAATGAAATTTGTGCCTTGGGTGGCAAGATTGCAACCTCAAATGGTACGGGTGTATTTGCCAGAGACATAAATTCAACCTCAATTGGTACTAGTGTCTTTGCGGGTTGTGCTTCCTCAAACACAAGCAGGATACACACGTGTACCTCAGTGACCTCGAATGGTTGAATCTGGACCATGATGGAGCTGAGAGTAACTGCTGGCTTCTTTGGATCATCGCCTTCTGCGATCAACCCAATAGATCCCTCGGGATCCATATCATCCTCTATCTCAATCATGTGAATACTCCCGCCTTTATGGTCTGGTAAGGGGTTGTTGCGAATATTTGGAGCGGCTTCTTTTGCTACAATGAATTTGTTATTAATTAGGGATTGTATCTTGTCTTTTAAAGAGAAACATTCGTCGATGGTGTGTCCCTTCATGCCGGAATGGTATGCACAGGAATTTTTTAGGTCAACCCACTGAGAAAAGTTCTCAGGGGTTGAAGTAGGGATGTGAGTGACATAACCAGCAGTTTTGAGTCTTTCGTATAGATGATTAATCGGTTCGACAATGGTTGTGTATTGTTTTGTCGGCCTCCAATCAAAGTTAGGTTGGGGCCTAGGAAAGTTTTGGTATACGGGTGGTGACTGGTAATGAGATGGTCGGGCATTATAGGCTTGGTAGACGTATGCAGGTTGGGAATATCTGGGCGAGGTAGGCTGATATGTGAGAGGTGGAGGTGACTGATAAGTCTGTGCTGGGTCTTGGTAGTTTGGAGTGGACTGATATGTGAGTGGAGGTATAGGGTAGGTTTGGTATTTAAGGGCAGACTTGGTCCTTTGTGCAACCATTACAGCCCCCATGTCTCTCTTCTTAGACACACCACAAGACTGCAAGGTCTTATTTGTGTCTTGCAAGGCCTCGAAGTTTGTAACCATGCTGCTTTTGATACCTTCTTCAATTCGTTCCCCCACCTTGATGATGTCGGAAAACTTATGATTTTCAATCAACATTAGCCGTCCATAATACTGTGAGTCCTGAGCTCGAAAGAAGAATTTGTTCATCTTCTCCTCCTCTAAATCATGTTTGCCCTTAGCAGCTTCCAACCTCCAGCGAGTAGCGTACTCGTGAAATGTTTCTATAGTCTTCTTCTTCATATTCTGAATGTAGAATACATCCGGTGCATTTTCTGTATTAAATCTGAACCTGTCCATGAAATCAGAAGCCATACCTACCTAACTTGACCATTTCTCGATCTGTGAATGTCATCCTTCAGACTCTTCATGAATAATTTCATGCATATCCTTTCCTCCTTTCCTACCATGACCAGCTTGTCGCATTATGTTCCCAGATGGACCCTTGGATCTCTTGTACCATCAAACATCTCGAACATGGGAGGTTTGTACCCCTCTGGCAGTTCAACATTTGGTTGTATGCAGAGATCTTCATAGTTCAACCCTTCAATACCTTTACTTCCCTCGACGCCTTGGATTCGGCTTGTCAAATTCCTAATCTCTTCAGCCAAATTCCTGATGAGGAAATCCTTCTCCTCAGACTTAGGGGTGCAAGATATGGGTTGGGTGTAGTGGCATGGTTTCTACGTAAATGGTGTTGTTGTGGGTGTGGAAGTGGTCATTTGAGGAGTTTTGTGGTTCGGGGATAAGTAACGGATTGTTGTTTGGAGTGTGGCGAGTGTTGCATTGGTTCTTTGTTGGAATAGTGGGATGATTTGGTTGCTTTTGTGGAGGTGTGGGATTTTGGCCGCTGGGGAAGATGGTGTCTGGGGTGTTGAGGGAGAAGGACAGGTTGCCCAAATTCCTAACCTGGTCAAGCTCTTCTTCAAACCTCATCAATTTCTACTCCAGTTGCGATACATTTTCATTGGGAACCCAAATACCATGGCCATCAATGGCCTCTGATGTTGTGATCTCTTTTCTGACGTTCAAATCTTCCATTTTGCCCTTGTTCTTGTTCTTAAGAGCACTTAGAGGAGGAGTGAGTGGAGGGCCCATGGATCTTGTGGAATAGATTGATATTTCCATAGTGTACGAACTAACCTTTATGGAATGGAATAACAAAACCAAAATAAAAGGTAACCATGTTGGTGATGGCAATATTTAAACACGTAGTGCATGAATATAAAGCATCTCCTAATTTGGGAGCCTCATTGTGCCCGAGGTAGGCCTAGCGACAAGTTAATTTTGAGAACTTAGGATGCTAAATGCCTCATTTTATCGATAACATAGATGAATCCCGAATTGACACTTAAATAAACAGGAAATGAGAGTCACTAATGGTCATTGGCATTATTACATTTATAAAGCGAAAAAAATAAACTCCTATCTACTCGGTCCCAGAAGGACTTTTCCCAGGTTGAATGTTCTCGTTGATCAGATATTCAAGCTCACATAGGTTTATTAGCAAGAATGCCTTCGCTAGATGTCCTTCGTTTCCCTTAGCGTTCTGGCAGTCATGGACACTTTTCCTTCCAATTTTAACAGGCTGTACTCCAGATAATCTAGCTTTCCGCTAGCTTTGATAGCCCTTTCCTTCCATTAATTTATTTGGTCATTTGATGCAAGATTCCTCCACCAGTCGAGCAAAAGTGTGGGTATATTAACCATTCCGAAGCTGGGGATATCGTGCCGCATATTCCTGCAAGGAAAATAAGGTGACTCGACTATTTAATACCAATAATAAGCATGGCGCATTTTAGTTCTCCAAGTAAATGCACAGGACGTGGTGATGTGTGTTTGGGTTTAGGGAAACCCAATGGACTTTGGACAAGGATATCTTAAAGGATCATTATGTGGACAACATAACTGACCCAGTTAGGTTTTACCATGATACATGTGTATTTTTGAACAAAGTACGATTTCTATAGGGTTTTAGACTGGTACCCTTGAGAGGACAACTCAAGAGGGAAAGGCACGGAACCCCCAACTGCACCGTTGATCGACTGGTTGTACCGCAAATATGCCTTTCCGAATTTATGGGGTAATAATATAGGAAGAGCGCAACCACTCATTATAACCATTGTTATGGTATTTCTTTGGCACGAGTGGAATATGATATTGAGTATGATTTATGCAATAATTAAAAAGCATGTTGTCACGTATTTGCATGTTATGAAAGTAGTAAATACAGCAGTTTATAATTTAAAGTAGCAATAAAAGAAAAGAAATGAAGAAAATAAGTCAGTTTTGTAAAAGGAATTAAATGCTTAAAAAGAAGAATTTAAACAAGTAATTACATATAAAGGGAAGGTACAAATTCACAAGAACAATCTGAAATGGTAAAAGCCTAATATCCCCAACAGAGTCGCCATGCTATCGCGCCCCCTTTTTCCCCTCCTTCCGCCGGGAGAATCGGGTTTATGACAATTTGGGTATAGGGAAACTCGTTCCTTTTTGGAACTGGGTTTTGTATTTTTTGAAGAGTCGCCACCTAATGATTTATGGTGCATTAGGACACCTACAGGGTTTATTTCTAAGTTTGCGTGATATCCAGAGATAGGTTAAGGGCTTGAAATTATCCTAAGGGAAAGGTGTTAGGCACCCCTCAAGATCCACTAGTGGGGTTCCCGGCAACATAGTTCTTTGTGAATTTGGAGCAATTAACATATAAGCAAATAAGGCTCAAAAAAGAGGGGATTTTAATAAACAACCGTTTGAAGGTACACAAAGTATGAAAGAGCAATTAAGGCTTATTTTAATCAAGGAATTGCAATGCTTTTAAAAGAAAGGGAAGATAAGGAAGTGGGGGGGTCCTAGGTTTATTAAAAATATGGATCACATCAATGCAATACTCGGTAATCACTCCTCAAAAGAGGGTCTACATGTGGTATTAGCGTACCGGTCATCATATCCATATCTATCCTTTCCCACCACTACAAGAAAAATGGCCTTTAAGGAAGGAAAATCTGGTCCCTAAAAGTAAAACACCGGTCCTAAAAGGGTAAATAACGAAGGGAAAAGGCTGGTCGGAACCCATCATAATAGCCTCCGTCGCTAAATGTCAATAACGACGGTTCTTTATAGTTGGTCGTCAATTCACTTTTGAGACGGGCAAAAAAACTGGTCTTTAAATACTTTTAGAGACCACATTTCTCATATCTAGTAGTCGATGAAAAAAAATTTATTCCCGTCGTGAAATCGTTTTAGAGACCAACAATATTTGGTCCTAAATGGCCTTTTAGGGACGGACTGAAAACCTGGTCGTAAATAACATTTAGAGACTACATTTGTCGTCCCTAATAGACGATGAAAAATATATATATTCCCTTCGTTAAATCTTTTTAGCGACTAACACCAACTGGTCCTAAATAATCTATTAGAGAGCGACAAAACATCTGGTCGTTAAACCATTTTTGCGACCAACCTTTAACTGGTCCTACATTATTTTTAGAGATGACGTCCCTATTTAAAATAATTTTGTAATTTAGCGAAATATTCATGGTCTATTAATAACCATGAGTAGTCCTAAAAGCTCAATGCAACAAAAAGTAATTTTTATCAATAAATATCAAATTGTTATCGAAAAATCTAGATATAAAAAGATAAGATATCAAGGTCAAATCCCATGATGATGTTACTTTCTATGTTTTCTCAACACCTCAACAAAAAAAACTTAGCTATCATCCTAAGCTAGACTATGATATCAAGTTTTGCATAACATTTTTAGCAAAATAATAATGAGCTTGTGCATCTTCTAAGCTTGCATCTTGACTTGTAGCTTCAATCTTCAAAACCTGTAAGTACAAAAGATTGAAAAAAATGGTAAACAACTATTGGTAAAATAGCATTTATAATTTAAAATGAGCAATAGTTAAATCGCTTACCCCAAAAGCAGTCTAAATTATGAGGTGTTATCCAGCAACATCAACAAGGCTACAAGAATATAAGAAAAAATAATTAGAAAAGCTTTGGAATGGTTAATCTTACTTTGGTTTGATAAATTCCAGTACGACAATTCGAGATTTACCATTCAAGATACCAACTATTATGAACAGACAACATCACTAGGCTAATTTCTAGCTTGACCAAGAGCCTGGAAAGTTCAGTTCAATTCAGGCATTCAGGTTGTGAGTCAATGACAAAATACTACATGGCTTGGCAGACCACGAGAAAGCCAAGCAATTTTTTGGATACAAATACAATGCAAACTGGCAACATAGGAAATTTCCTAAATGTGAGCTAACCGAGTAGACTACCTAGAAATATAAAAGAATAATCAGTTTGAATCCAATGATCACCAGTTGACCTTTCCTTGTTCTCGTTCATTAGCACCAAAAAAAGGGGTAGAAATTGCAACCAAACTTCAAAGATTCTAATTTAGGAAATTACTGTATTTGGCAGACATCTACCAGAGACGCTAGCGATAAACAACCATGTTAAACAGCCATTGCTGGTCCACAAACAGACATATACCAGAGACGCTACCAGTCACTCCATTGCTGGTCCATAAACAGCCATGTTAAACCAAGAAGTAGTTGAACTTTAGAATCTGTTACTATTAGGAAACAACCATGTTAAAAGGGCTTCTGCAGATCATAAAAAGCAGGTCGTTACTGCAGCTGAGAGGGATTCAAATGTGAACCAAGCTGAAGAGCTCTAGAAACATCGGACAAGTGTGTTGTATCAGCAACATATAAATGATGAACAGAAATTTTTTTTGATAACCGTGGTTGCTGACTAGTGTAGATTTGTGTGGCACGTTTGACAAAATGTTAGTGTTTCTCATTACCATAGTTATGAACAAGATCGTTTTTCTTATTCTGATGGTCACAAGTAAAGAATAAATAAAATATCTTAAGAAATATGAGGAGCAAAGTGTATGAATAAAGTAGGTTGTAGAAAAGCGTAGAGTACATTTTTCTGTAGTAGTATTAGTAATAACATGGTAGATTAATACTTGAAACTATTCAGAAAACACAAAAACAAGAAGTGAAGAAAAAATGATGGTAGAATTTTCTGTTATAAGTAATCAATTTCTACTTGTAATCAATGAGATGTGGCTCATACTTCTGGAGTTAAAGCACCAGACACAGGAATGCTTTTAACTTCAATAATGCAAAAAGAGATAAGAGCGCTCAGACTCATACAGAAAGAGCAACCAACTAGAATAGCAAACTAAAGTGACAAATTTACTGCCCTTTGACTTCAAAAAATGGCACAAAGCCAACTTCAGAGATGTTTCCAGCTCATGATCTATTTCACGCTTAACTCAGAAATCTTGAGTTCCAGAAATCAGAAGGAATAAATTACCAAATTATGAATTTATCAGCCAAGATTGACTATATGCAAATATTGAATAAAAATTAAAAAGTTGGGTATATAGTGACTAACTTGGTCAGCAGACAAAAATAGTGGTCATTCAGTTGAAACAGGCGATGTCGTCGCAAGCGGGACATGTGATTGTTGAGCAGTGAAGTACTCTCTCATTTTCCTCATTTCTTTCATCTTATCTTCTAAGGTAGACAAGCG
>MU723027.1:67255-93482 GCA_026770625.1 Nicotiana glauca
ATCGTCTTCATCTTCTGGTTCTGACAGTGGCTCACCTAACTTTTCCCCGTGATGATACCAAAAAGTATAATTTTGGATTATTTCATATACTTTCAAATGTGTCTCAATTGTCTTACGAGTTCCTAAAGTTGTATTACAACATTTGACACACGGGCATCGTATTTCATATTCTTCTCCTGTTTTCTGAAAAGCATAATCCAAAAACTTTTGCACTTCGATTAAGTATGCTTCATCGAGCCGATTATCAACAAGTTGAATCCATTGCTTACTAGGTGCCATAACCTTGGAGAGTAAATAAAAATGAAATTAAATAAAGCTAAAAGATAAGAAAAATACTACAATGCACACTACTTGTTACGATCAGATGATAACCGATTCAACTCTAAGGTCTCACTTTCTAGTCGACTCGGCTCCTCTATTTTCAGCTCAAAGAAATTTTTATTTGCTAGATGACACAATAACAGAATAACAAAACTCAGGAAAACGTGAACTGCACAAAAATATTCACAACGTAAGTAGTAGAAACTTTCAGAAACAGTAAGAATAATCAGTTTATACATAAAACTAGGTCAGCCCCAAACAACAAACTTGAGCAACCTTTAAGTTTTTAAATCACCTTATTAAAGAAATCCCAAACAACAAACTTGAGCAAACTTTCTGTTTTTTAATCAGCTTATAGAAGAAATCACAAACAACAAACTTGAGCAAACTTTCTGTTTTTTAATCAGCTTATAGAAGAAATCCTAAACAACAAACTTGAGCAAACAATAGTAGAAATTATAGCAGACCAAATATCCTCAAGATTAATCCCTTGCTGAATACATAAAACTAATCCATTCATGGAATAATTAGCTTTCAAAATGAGACGATTCTCAAAGGAGGCATACCTTGGAATAATTAGCTTTCAAAACCTAGAATTCAGTTAGAGTATGCCAAATACTAATGGTTTTCTTCCTTTTAGACTAACCATGCACATGAACTCTAAGCTTGAACACGATAAATATCGATGAATCATGCTAATCACTTGGCGATGAAATTTAACGCAAGTAGTCAATTCAAAACCCAGCAGATAAGAACAAATTGAAACAACATATTAGTAATTAGCTTTCAATTAGCTTACAGATTAGTATAGCAATGTTATATATTAGTACAACATATTAGTAATTAGCATACAGATTAAAACAACAATGTGTTTCTGCATAAGGCAAATGCTTCCAGACAATTTCCAATTAAGCTTCAATCTAGCCAATTCATGGAAGAAGAAGAATGAAGAACAAGAAAAAGAGCAACTTGAGGCATACCTTGGATTCAAAACTACCAGACGAGCGAGATTATGGCAGAGGATTCTAGCGAGACCGGCTCCACAGATCAGTTGATCGATTTCGCTCCACACAACCAGACGACCAACGCTAGCTTAACGGGAGATTAGGGCAGAGGATTCTAGCGGCAATACTCTATTTTGTTTTGAGAATAGAGGTTTAATTTTGTTAAAACCTTTTACTTTTTAGTTTTGGACCCTAATTTTTAGAAAAAATTAATTTTTTTAGTTTTTGGTATTAGATTTGGCGGGACTCTCTCACACTTTTGCCTCTCAATTATAATTTGGGACCAGCTACTATTTTTTTTAGGGACAATATTTATTACCTTCGCAATAAAATAAAACATTAAGGACCTCAATATAATCTTGTCCCAATACATATATTATTAGCGACGAGATTATTTACTCATCCCTAAAAGTTGGCCTTAAATAAGGCTTTTTCTTGTAGTGCACCCCGTTTAAGGTACTAAAGCGCGGATTGGTCTCGAACACTATTGCATGCTATTACAACGTCCCATTCCTATCAGTCCTGGAGGAATTTAGGACTACTATTCCTAAAGGGGAGGGATATTGGGCTAATTTTTGTTTCAAAAGGTAAAAATATAAGGCGGCATTCAAAACAAATAACACGGCATGTCAAGGGAAACATGTAAACAAGTAAAGGCTCATGTATACCTCCTCAAACAAACACATAAATAGCATGACTTGCTCATACATTTAGGGTCTGATTAAAAATACTAAAGACAAGGGGAGTTCAATTGTTGAAGCAGACCAGCTTAACAGATAACTCAGGTAAGAAGTCTGAATCAGGCATGCCTACTAGTTGTAGTAATTTCAAAAGGCGGATTCAATTTTATTGTTATTACCCTAAGGCTTGCCTAAGTGTTTGGGTGAGTTCTTAGGAACATAATATCTACTTACAAATTTAGAAGTGTGACAAAGCAGAACAACTTTTCAACGAATGGTTTGAGACCCTATAGGATTGCTTACTAGTCCTCGTTAAATAAGAAAATTAGATTATTTTAAAAAAACTGATTCAGAACAACCTGATTTTAAAACATACAAGTTTCAGATTTTGCATGCGATAGTATCTACTATTGTTGATTTTAAACCGTATGGACATGATATTTAACATTGACCGTGAATACGAACCGGATTTTTTACTTACTTTAGGAATCCCTATAGGCATGATTTCTACGAAGAGATACTGATTTTAACCATTTAGATCCTAATAACATTGTATCTAAAATGCAATATTAAACCTGCATAATCTAAAACGACAGATTATATAGACATGATATCTATTGTGGCCATTTCTAGTTCCTATAGGCATCATTTCTAAATTGCAGAATCAAGCATGCATCATCTCAGGTCCTATAGGCATGATATCTACCCTCAAGCATGCATAACTCCTAACCCATTTAACTAGCCAACCCTACTGTTTATTATAGAAACTATTACAGGCCCAATAATTAATTACAACAGAAAAGTACAACGAAAAGTTACACCCAGAGGAAGTCTGATTCTTGACTTCCTCTCTGAGTTATGGAATAAACCACCTCAAATTCCATTTATCCAAAGCCTTTCTCAGACTTGAGTGTGTCAAAGTTCCATAAGGGTCTCAAGAGGACCCCAGGCAGTGCTCATACCCAAGTTACATAACTAGGATAGAGATTAGTGCATTGTGGAAATACCAGACCTTGTGTCGAAGTTCAGAGGGAGCTCATGGGTCCCAAGGCAAAGCTCACATAAAAGGGTAAGACCTTAAGTTCTAAGAAGATAGTGAAAGTGCAGAAACATAGTTTTTTAGAAAAAAATATTGAGGGAATAAGGAGAGGGGAAAGGGTGATAGGTAGACATCCATTAGCATTTCACGGAGTTAATGCTTTCATAAAAAGGGGTCAGGGGTTGGGAATCAATTGTAAGGAGCCTGTGTACTTAGGCATGGGTTAGTTTGGGGCATGCACAACAATGAGAGGTCCTGACATGCCAGTAAACCAATCAGAATACACAATATCTAGAGGAAAACATAAAGGTTATGATCCTAGAGGATCAGGTTTAGGTCATGCACAGCAATGTCCAATGTTGTCATGCCCTAAACCAACCACATTGGGGTAGGGATTTAGGATCCACAAATCAGGATACGTTAATCCATAATAGAAAAAGGGGAAATTACAGCATGCTTAATAATGGTACTGGGTTAAATACGAATATTAGACAAACAAGGATGCAAGAAATAGTAAATAAGCATGTTATTGTTGGAGCAGAAGCTTAATTAGAATATACCAGTAAAATGTAGATGTACAGGAAAAAAAAGCAAGTTTCCCATAGCCTAGCCTTGGCTTTCAGCCGGCGAGGTAAGGCAGAAATACAAGTAGTAACAGAGAAAAGAGAGGGATTTAGTGGAGTGTGTGTCTGAACTCAGGTGTTTTATGCCTTTTGTTGATATTTTTGAAAGAAAGCAGTATAGGGTATTTATAGCTTTCGGAAATTGAGTACAAGAGAAGTACTAAGCTACAAACATAGAAACAATCAGAATTCAGAATCAATTATACAAGTGATTACCTTTAATTAAGGGATCGCTTGCTTAACGGGCAATGATAGGTTTAAAATAAGGAAAGAAAATCAATTTGTAAGGAGGCTAATAGTTGCCATAAAAGAAGTAATAGAACATTAAGTAAGCAATCGAGTCTAGGTACAGAAATACACTATTTTTTGGAAAGAATTCAGTAAAGTAAGACGGGAAAAGAAATCAATTAACCATAGCAGGCGGGTGAAATCAGAATTTCACAAAGTAAAAGTTTGAAATCAGTCGCAAAACTGAAGGACCATCTAAGAAGGAAACTCAGCACATAAATAGAGTGCACAAGCACTAGACCTGCGAGGCCAAACTATTGGCAAAAAGAAACAGCATGAAATAATAGCACAAAGTTAGCAGATAGCAAATATTCGAAGCATGATAGTCATGTAGGTCAGGTCACATTGAATCAGTAGCGAAGAAACATAGAATATCAAAGCGTGCGAAGTTCTCACCGTAGCAGGTGAAGAAAACCCCCTTTAAAAAATTAGGGTTTCGTGCATAATCGAGTTTTAGAGAAGATAGAAATCCAGAGTTAGAATAATCACACAAACGAATAAGAGACTTTGAAATAAAGAACTTCAAATCGAGTCATACACTTAAACGAACGGACTCAGACCCAAAGCCATAGGGTTTTCAACAATAGTAAAGTTTTAAAAAGGTAATGAAGAAGTGAATCAGACAAAACTCAAACAAGAAAGCATTAGTCTAATAAACAGTCAAAAGAAATTAGGGCTTTTAACATGTAAACCCAGGTAGAAGAATGATATAAGCAAACATAGCAAAATATGTCCAGAAAATCAGAGAAAAGTTTTGAAATAACTTAATAATAAAACCCTAATTGGAAAAGATAAAAAGTTTTGAAAACAGAGTTTTAAAAGAAACTTTGAGAAAATGCTTAGAAGTTCAATGAAAACCATAGATCTGAAGCAGATCTAAATGAAATCGAAAGAACCTGTGACGACCCGAGCTGTCATCTCATGAGTTACTGCTTTGTTTTTTCCAATTCTGCTTCTTTATTCTTTGTTATCCGTGTCTTATGTTGTCGAGTTGATTTGGTTTGCGTTGGAGTGGAATTTGGTAAGAAATGAGACACTTAGTCTCTTTTAATAAGGCTTAAGTTGGAAAAGTCAACCGGATGTTTACTTATGTGTAGAGCGCTCGGATGTGAATTTTGATTGTTCGGTTAGTTTCGGGAGGTGATATGAGGCTTAAGAGTGTGATCGGAATTGGTTTTGGAGGTCCGGTGTAGAATTAGGCTTGAATTGGCAAAGTTAGTATTTTGGCAATTTCCGGTTGATAGGTGAGATTTTGATCCGAGGGTCGTAATGGAATTATGAGAGTTTATGTAGCTTTGTTATGTGATTTGGGATGTGTGTGTAAAATTTTAGGTCATTCGGAGGTAATTTGGTTGGGTTTTTAATCAAATGTGTGTTTCGGAAGTTTTAGAAGAACTTAGGCTTGAATACGATGTAATTCGATGGTTTGGTGTTGTTTGAGGTGTTTTGATGATTGGAACAAGTTTGAATGATGTTTTAGGAAGTGTTGGTGCTTTTGGTTGAGGTCCCGAGGGGCCTCGGGATGATTTCGGATGGCTATCGGGAAGTTTTGAACATTGAGAAATTGCAGCATATGTTGCAGGGGTAATTTGGTCTTTACGATCACGAGCCTGGGATCATGATCACAAAGAAGAATTTTTTGGAGGCCTACTTTTGTTCTTCACGTTTGCGATAGTGGGCCTGCGAACGCGAAAGGTGAGTTTCTGGTGCTTTACGTTCACGGGGAGTTATTTATATGGATAGTATCGTGGCGAGATAAGAAACACGTTGATGTGAAAATTTCTGAGTTTTAAGAACTGGGCCTAGGGCTTGAGTTTTGCTAATTTTGGGATATTTGATATTTTTCGATTGTTTTTGTTTTGGTTTTGTTCCCTTAGCCTATTGTGACATATTCGCTCTGGTTTTGACCAGATTTGACGTGCGAGGAGGCAGATTTGAGAGGCAAGGGCATAGCGAGCTAGAGTTTTGGCAAGTTTGAGGTGAGTAATGAATGTAAATGATGTCCTGAGGGTTTGAAACCTCGGATTTGCACATCGTAATCCTATATTGAGGTGAGGCACATGCTCAATGACGATCGTGGGGTCGTTTACTATTGGGGATTGTGACTTGGTCCGTCCCAAGTGATGCTTTTACCGCGTATTTGATTAAAGCTTGATTGATATCATCATTATTTGGACTAATTCTCGTAATTGGGCTTCGTCCCAACTGTTTGAACCCCTTCGCAGAGTTTTTATCACTATTTCCTCACTGTTTTGATTTGTTACTTTAACTCAGCAGTACCGTTTTTTACTGTTTTACAACTCAG
This sequence comes from Nicotiana glauca, assembly GCA_026770625.1. NCBI lineage: Eukaryota > Viridiplantae > Streptophyta > Magnoliopsida > Solanales > Solanaceae > Nicotiana > Nicotiana glauca. The sequence goes on from MU723027.1 coordinate 73,516, forward strand.
CCACTCTTACTCGATTTTGAAACTAAAATGATATGTTAAATGATGTTTAGGCTGAGAGTTACCAGTTTACTAATTCCCGAGGGGCTTATATGATTTCTGGACTAAGTATGGCCAAGGGCAAGATGTGAGGATACTATAGTATCGGGTTGCGCGCCGCAGTAGTATTATTCTGATATTGATATGAGGCTAATGGCCTAGATTGGTGCAACGAGATGGCTTGTTGTTGCGCTTGTGCCGTAAGGGGCCCCTCCCGGAGTCTGTACACCACCAGTGAGTGCCGTCGACGATAAATAAATGAATGGGGCTGCACTCCGCAGTGGGTACTATAGGGTGCCATTCTATGTGTTGATTTTCTTTATATATTTCTATCACTTAAGTGCTTATTTGCTCTGGCATTTCCATATTTCGATTTCATTGGTTTATTGCTTCCATATTCTTGCTTTTTAAACTGCCGCAATGTAGATTACTCTGTGTTACTTCATGATTTCTTACTCTCATTCATTATTTATGCTTATTACTTACTGGGTCGGAGTACTCACATTACCCCCTGTACTTTGAGTGCAGATTCAGGTGCATCTGAGGCTGTTGAAGATTTTCAGTCAGGCACCACATATCTAGGAGCATCGAGGTAGTTGCACTACGTTCGCAGCCCTGATCACTCCCTTTTATTCTCTTACTTTATCCACATTCCCTAGATTGCTATGTATTAGGCTACTGAACTTGTATTAGAGGCTCAGACTTGTGACATCGGATCTATATGGGCTATGTAGTAAAATTATTGTTAAAAATTCTGCATGTTTAACACTTGTTTTGAAACTTCTAATATGATGATTTGGAAATTCAACTATGTTAGCTAAGAATAAACTGTATGAGAAATGGGTTAAGGTTGTTAATTCATCAGGCTTGACTAGCAGTGTGTTGGGCACCATCACGACCGCGGTTGGGGTCGTGACAAGTTGGTATCAGAGCCTAGGTTGCTAGGTCTCATGAGTCATGAGCTGGTTTAGTAGAGTCTCGCGGATCGGTACGGAAATGTCTATATTTATCCTTGAGAGGCTATAGAACCTTTAGGAAAAACTTCATATTTTTGAAATTCTTGTCATGAAACTTTGTTGATCTGAGAACTAAACTTCTATTATTCTATTCTCTCACAGATGGTGAGGACGCGAGCTATCGGACGAGGTGGATGACCACCAGTACCACCCACTGAGGCCACTAGAGGTCATGGATGCGGTCGTGGTCGTGGAAGAGGCAGAGCAGTGACGGAAGCACATATTGATCCACCAGCTGCCCACGCTCCGGATCAGACTCCAATAACACCAGTTCAGGCACCAGTTGTGCCCATCGTGATTCTAGGTCTACAGGAAACCTTCGCTCAGATCTTGACAGTTTGCATCGGCCTGGCTCAAGCAGTTTCAGCCACCACAGCAACAGCTTCTTCGCAGGTCGGGGAAGGCAACCAGACCCCTGCTGCTCGCACACCTGAGTAGGTAGTGCAGGGACTAGTGTCACCTCCAGCTCAGCCGGTTGCACCAGTGCCGGAGTTCAGGGTTCCAGTTATGTCAGAGGATGAGCAGCATCGTCTTGAGAGGTTTGGTAGACTCCAGCCTCCGTCATTCAGTGGTGCTGAGGGCGAGAATTCCCAGGGTTTTCTTGACAGGTGCCAGCAGATGCTCCATACAGCAGGGATTCTCAAGTCTATTGGTGTGGAATTTACCACCTTCCATTTTACTGGGGCAGCCTTTACTTGGTGAGAGGATTTTGAGAGGCATAGGCATGTCGGTGTATCACCCCTTTCTTAGCAGCAGTTCTCCACTCTTTTCTTGGAGAAGTATGTGCTGCAGTCTCACAGAGAGGAGCTACATAGGCAGTTTGAGTAGTTGACGTGGGGAGATATGACCGTGACCCAGTAAAATATGAGGTTTTCTGAGTTGGCTCATCATTCCACCTAGATGATTCCGTCAGATAGCAGGAGGATCAAGAGATTCGTGGATGGCCTTAACTAACATCTCTGTATTTTGATGACTAGAGAGAGAGTATTGGGTCCTACGTTCGAGTAGGTGGTGGATATCGCTCGTGAGATTAAGATAGTTTGCCGTCATAAGCGAGAGGAAAGGGAGGCCAAGAGGCCTCGTGGATCGGGCAGTTACAGTGGTGCTCCTTTGAGAGGCCAGTTCCAACATGGAAGAGGTCATTCTTTCAGGCCTGCTCAGTCAGCCCGTCTAGAGTATCGTGGGCATCTTCAGGTCGTGGTCATCATAGGTCCCAGCAGGGTCAGCCTTCACTCAGCGCCCTCCCAACCTAGAGTTTATCTTATGCCCCATCAGCTCTGGGTTCTTCTATACCGAGTGCATCTGCTAGTCACTCCGGTGCGAGGGGTTCCCTTCAGTCCCCATCTCCAGCACCGAGTAGTTTTTATGAGTACGGAGAGTTTGGTTACATGAGGAGGCAGTGCCCTCGACTTCGTGGTGGTCAGCTTCAACAGAGGGGTCAGCCCCCAACTTCTGCTCCAATTACTTCACCACATCCCCAGCCAGCTAGGGGTGGAGATCAGGTAGCTAGGGGTCACCCCAGAGGGGGAGGTCGATCCAGCGATGGCCAGGCTCATTTTTATGCTATCCCAGGCAGAACAGATGCCATCGCTTCAGATGCGGTCATCACAGGTATTGCTTCAGTCTGCCACAGAGATGTCTTCATATTATTTGATTCCGGTTCCACCTATTCTTATGTGTCCTCTTATTTTGCTCATTATGTTGGTGTGCCCCAAGAGTTTCTTGCTTTACATGTCCATGTGTCTACACCGGTGGGCGATACTATTATTGTAGATCGTGTGTACCGGTCATGTGTTGTGACTATTGGTGGTCTGGAGACCCGAGTTGATCTATTGCTATTGAGCATGGTGGACTTTGATGTTATTTTGGGCATGGATTGGTTATCTCCATGCCATTCTATTCTAGAATGTCATGTTAAGACAGTCACTTTGGCTATGCCGGGTGTACCGCGAATCGAGTGGCGTGGTGTGACTGATTATGTTCCTAGTAGATTGATTTCTTTCTTGAAGGCCCAACGTATGGTTGAGAAGGGTTGTCTGTCATATCTAGCTTTTGTGAGGGATGTTGAAGCTGAGACTCCTAGTATTGATTCTGTTTTAGTTGTGAGGGATTTTCCTGATGTATTTCCTGCAGACCTGCCGGGCATGCCACCAGACAGGGATATTGATTTTGGTATTTACCTGGTTCTAGGCACTCAGCCCATCTTTATTCCGCCATATCATATGGCACTAGCGGAGTTGAAAAAATTGAAGGAGCAGCTTCAGGAGCTCCTAAGTAAAGGGTTCATTCGGTCTAGTATGTCACCTTGGGGTGCGTCAGTTCTGTTTGTGAAGAAGAAGGATGACACGATGAGAATGTGCATCGATTATAGGCAATTGAATAAGGTAATAATTAAGAACAAATATCCCATTTCCGGTATTGATAATTTATTCGACCAACTTCAGGAGCGAGGGTGTTTTCCAAGATTGATCTTCGTTCGGGCTATCACCAGTTGAAGATTAGGGATTCAGATATTCTTAAGACTGCTTTCAGGACTAGATATGGTCACTATGAATTTCTTGTCATATGTTTCGAGCTGACCAATGCCCTAGCAGCATTCATGCACTTGATGATTAGTGTATTTCGGCCTTATCTGGATTCGTTTGTTTTTGCTTTCGTTGATGATATCCTGGCATACTCGCGTAGTCAGGATGAGCATTTGGAGCATTTTCGAGTTGTATTGCAGATATTGAGGGATGAGAAGCTTTATACAAAGTTCTCGAAGTGTGAGGTTTGGCTCGGTTTGGTGGCTTTCTTCGGACATGTGGTGTCCAGCGAGGGTATTCAGGTTGATCCAAACAAGATAGAGGCAGTTCAGAGTTGGCCTAGACCGTCCTTAGCCACATAGATTCGTAGTTTTCCTGTCTTGGCAGGCTATTATCACCGGTTTGTTTAGGGATTCTCATCTATTGCGTCACCCTTTAACAAATTATTTCAGAAGGGTGCTCCATTTGCGTGGTCGGACGAGTGTGAGGAGAGCTTTTAGAAGCTCAATACAGTTTTAACCACAGCTCCAGTATTGGTTTTGCCATCAACTTCAGGTTCATATACCGCGTATTATGATGCTTCGAGAGTTGGGATTGGTTGTGTATTGATGCGGGAAGGTAGAGTTATTTCTTATGCTTCTCATCAGTTGAATCTCCATGAGAAGAACTACCCTGTTCATGATTTAGAGTTGGTTGCCATTGTTCATCCATTGAAGATTTGGAGGCATTACTTGTATGGCGTACTTTGTGAGGTATTCACTGATCAACGCAGTCTTCAGCATTTAATCAAGCAGAAGGATCTTAATTTGAGGCAACAGAGATGGCTAGAGTTGCTTAAGGATTATGATATTACTATTATGTACCATCCGAGAAAGGCCAATGTGGTGACCGATGCGTTGAGCCGAAGGTAGTGAGTATGGGGAGTTTGGCGTACATTCTAGTTGGGGAGAGACCCCTTGCAGTGGATGTCCAGGACTTGGCCATTCGGTTTGTGAGATTAGATATTTCGGAGCTTAGTCGGGTGTTGGCTTGTGTGGTTTCTCGGTCCGCCTTATATGATCGCATCAGAGAGCACCAGTATGATGATTCGCATTTGCTTGTCCTTAAGGACAGAGTTCAGCATGACGATGCCAGAGATGTGACCATTGGTGATGATGGAGTATTGAGGATGTAGGGCCAAATTTGCGTGCCCAATGTGGATGGGATCCGGGAGTTGATACTGGAGGAGGCGCATAGCTCGCGGTATTCCATTCATCCGGGTGCCGCGAAGATCTACCAGGATCTTAGATAGCATTATTGGTAGCGGAGAATGAAGAAAGATATTATGGGGTTTGTAGCTCAGTGTATCAATTGTCAGCAGGTGAAATATGAGCATCAAAGACCGGGTGGATCTCTTCAGCGGATGGTTATCCCCGAGTGGAAATGGGAGAGGATCACTATGGATTTTGTTACCAGACTCCCACGGACTTTGAAGAAGTTTAATGCTATTTGGGTAATCGTAGACAGGATGACCAAGTCCGCGCACTTCATTCCTATCTGTACTACTTATTCCTCAGAGCGGCTGGCAGAGATTTATATCCGGGAGATTGTTCGGTTGCATGGTGTTCTGGTTTCCATTATCTCAGATAGGGTTACTTAGTTTATTTCCCAGTTTTTGAAGTCCGTTCAGCGAGAGTTGGGCACCCAGGTGCAGTTGAGCATAGTTTTTCAGCCTCAGATGGATGGGCAGTCCGATCGCACCAATCAGATATTGGAGGATATTCTACGCACCTATGTTATTGATTTCAGAGGGTCATGGGATCAGTTTTTGCTGCTTGTAGAGTTTGCCTACAACAACAGCTACCAGTCGAGTATTTAGATGGCTCCATATAAGGCTTTTGTACGGGAGACGGTGTAGATCTCTAGTTGGTTGGTTCAAGCCCAGTGAGGCTAGGCTATTGGGGACAGACTTAGTTCAGGATGCTTTAGATAAAGTGAAGCTAATTCAGGAGAGAATTCGTACTGCACAGTTGTGGCAGAAGAGTTATGCGGACAAGAGGGTTCGAGATATATCCTACATGGTTGGCGAGAAAGTCCTGTTAAAGGTTTCGCCTATGAAAGGTTTTATGAGATTCGAAAAGAAAGGGAAGTTGAGTCCGCAGTTTATTGGGCCTTTTGAGGTACTTCGAAGGATTGGGGAGGTCGCATATGAGCTTGCCTTGCCACCCAACTTGTCGAGTGTGCATCCAGTTTTCCATGTTTCTATGCTCCGGAAGTATATTGGAGACCCTTCCCATGTTATTGATTTTAGTACAATTTAGTTGGAGGGTGATTTGACTTATGATGTAGAGCCAGCAGGTACTTTGGAGCGTCAGGATCAGAAGTTGAAGTCAAAGGACGTTTCTTCAGTGAAAGTGCAGTGGGGAGGTCGGCCTGTGGAGAAGGCTATCTCGGAGACCAAGCGGGAGATGCGGAGCAGATATCCTCACATGTTTGAGGCTTCAGGTATATTTCTTGACTCGCTCGAGGACGAGCATTCGTTCAAGTTGGGGAGGATATGACGTCCTGACCCGTCGTCTCATAAGTTACCGCTCCATTTTTCCAAATTTTGCTTCTTTATGCTTCGTTATCCGTGTCTTATGTGGTCGAGTTGATTTGGTTTGCGTTGGAGTGGAATTTTGTAAGAAATGACACTTAGTCTCTTTTAAGAAGGCTTAAGTTGGAAAAGTCAACCGGATGTTTACTTATGTGTAGAGCGCTCGGATGTGAATTTTGATTGTTCGGTTAGTTTCGGGAGGTGATATGAGGCTTAAGAGTGTGATCGGAATTGGTTTTGGAGGTCCGGTGTAGAATTAGGCTTGAATTGGCAAAGTTAGTATTTTGGCAATTTCCGGTTGATAGGTGAGATTTTGATCCGAGGGTCGTAATGGAATTATGAGAGTTTATGTAGCTTTGTTATGTGATTTGGGATGTGTGTGTAAAATTTTAGGTCATTCGGATGGGATTTGGTTGGTTTTTGGTCAACTGCGTGTTTCGGAAGTTTTAGAAGAACTTAGGCTTGAATTCGATGTAATTTGATGGTTTTGGTGTTGTTTGAGTTGTTTTGATGATTGGAACAAGTTTGAATGATGTTTTAGGAAGTGTTGGTGCTTTTGGTTGAGGTTCCGGGGGTCTTCGGGAGGATTTCTGATGGCTATGGGGAAGTTTTGAACATTAAGAAATTGCAGCAGATGTTGCAGGGGTAATTTGGTCATCGCGATCGCGAGCCTGGGACCGCGATCGCATAGAAGAATTCTTGCCAAGCCTAATTTTGTTCTTCGCGTTCGCAATAGTGGGTCCGCGAACGTGGAAGGTAAGTTTTTGGTGCTTTGCGTTTGCGGGGAGTTATTTGCGTTCGCATAGGAGGATCTGGGGTTCGTTTGTGTTGTTCTTCGCATTCGCGACCAAGGGGTCGCGTTATCGTAGTTAAGGTAGTGGACGCTTCGTGTTCGCGGTTAGGGTACCGCATTCATGAAGGGTTATTTTGGTCAAGGAATGTTTTGTGCATCGTGAACACGGGGGTTTGACCGCGTTCGCATAGAAGGAATTACTGTAGCTGGGCAGAAGGTTTTAAACATTTTATTCCGCGAGCTTAAGTCATTTTTCCACCATTGTTGAAAATTTTGAGAGCTCTTTGGGAAACATTGAAGAGGTATTCGAGGAGGATTTATTGGAGGTAAGTTTTATGAACCAAAAACATGATTATACTGTGGAATCAACCTAGAAATTCATGGAAATTTAGCCAACAATGGAAGAACTAAGGCTTGAGATTTTAAATTAGGATTTGAGGGGTCATTTGGACACCGATTTTGGTGTTATTTATATGCATAGACTTGTGGCAAGATAGGGGACCTGTTGATGTGAAAATTTCTGAGTTTCGAGAAGCGGGCCCGAGGCTCGAATTTTGCTAATTTCAGGATTTTTGATATTTTTCGATTCTTTTCGTTTGGTTTTTGTTCCCTTAGCCTATTGTGACGTATTCACTCTGGTTTCGGTCAGATTTGACGCTTGAGGAGGCCGATTTGAGAGGCAAGGGCATAGCGAGCTAGAGTTTTGGCCGGTTTGAGGTGAGTAATAAATGTAAATGATGTCCTGAGGGTTTGAAACCCCGGATTTGCACAACGTAGTGCTATATTGAGGTGAGACACACGCTCAATGACGAGTGTCGGGTCATTTACTATTGGGGATTGTGACTTGATCCTTCCCGAGTGATGCTTTTACCGCGTATTTGATTGAAGCTTGATTGATATCATCATTATTTGGACTAATTTTCATAATTGGGCTTCGTGACAACTATTTGAACTCCTTCAGGGAGTTTTTTATCACTATTTCTTCACTGTTTTGATTTACTACTTGAACTCAGTCGTACCGTTTTTTTACTGTTTTACAACTCAGCCACTTTTAGTCGATTTTGAAACTACAATGATATGTTAAATGATGTTTGGGCTGAGAGTTACTGTTTTACTGATTTCCGAGGGGCTTATATCATTTTTTGACTGAGTATGGCCAAGGGCCAGATGTGAGGATACTATGGTATCGGGCTGCACGCCACATCATTGTTATTTTGATATTGATATGAGGTAGAGGGCCTAGATTGGTTCCACGAGATGGATTGTTGTTGCGCTTGGGCCGTATCGGGCCCCTCCTGTAGTCTGTACACCCCCAGTGAGCGCCATCGACGATATTAAATGGATCGGACTGCACGCCGCAGCGGGTACTATAGGGTACCGTTCTATGTGTTGATTTTCTTTATATATATATGTCACTTAACTGCTTATTTGCTCTGGCATTTCCAGATTTTGATTTCATTGGTTTATTTCTTTCATATTACTTGTTATTTTAAACTGCCGCAATGTAGATTACTCTGTGTTCCTCTATGATTTCTTACCCTCAGTCATTATATATGCATATTACTCACTGTTTCGGAGTACTCACATTAATCCCTACAACTTGCGTGCAAATTCAGAAGCATCTGAGGCTGTTTAGGATTTTCAGTCGGCCAGTGCATATCCAGGAGCATAGATGTAGTTGCACTGCATTCGCAGCCCTGATCTCTCCCTTTTATTCGGTTACTTTATCCGCATTCCCTAGATTGCTATGTATTAGGCTATTGAACATGTATTAGAGGCTCAGACTTGTGACACTGGATCTATATGGGCTATGTAGTAAAATTATTGTTCGAAATTCTGCATGTTTAACTCTTATTTCAGACTTCTAATATGATGATTTGGAAATTCAACTGTGTTAGCTAATAATAAACTGTATGAGAAATGGGTTAAGGTTGTTAATTGGTCAAGCATGCCTAGCATTGTGTTGGGCGCCATCACAACCGGGGTTGGGGTCGGGACAGAACCTTAGATATTAGGGTTCAGAAGAACCCCAAATGATGAGAAAGGCCTTGAAAACCAACGATCTAAGAAGGAGAGTCAAAATTCTGACTCAAATATCCATGGCTGGCCGGGGAAAGGTCAGAGACGATTGGAGAACAGCCATGAACTAAAATCAAACAAATGTTGGACCAGAGTTCTTCATGGTCTGGCCTTTATTTATAAGGACAAACATAAAGGAGCCATAGAAGGCCAGCATAAGTCTCCGTTGACTTGGAAGGTCATAGGTTAGAGAGGATTAGGGTGCGACGACTAGGGTTTGATGGGGTTGTAGAGAGAATTTGGGAGAGGAGGGGTTTCAGAGGTAGAGGATTATGAAGAATGAAAATGGTTTGGGGGGTCTTTGGGTTTAATTAGGAAACGATCAACGGCTGGGATTAAATGGGAGTCCGGGTGGGTCATTTAAATGGGTTGTGGGTCAGGGTATTTGTGATTCAAAATGGGGTTCAATTTGGGTTATAATCGAAATAAAATCTAGCTAGCTTTTAAATAGCCATTTTTTCCCGTTTGATTTATAAAAAATAGTAAAATAACTTCTGTAAATAAATTAAAGGTGCTAAAATGATTTATAGTATATAATTAGCTATTTAAAAATATCCGACCTAATGTTATGAATATAAAACATAGTCAAATCTAAACGGGGGCTAATATTGCAATTGCATGCAATTTTAGCTTAAAAATACCAAATGAATTTGTAATAAATATGCAAAAATTATCTTTGCTATATTTTAGTACAAACATGAGAATCCAATAAATGAATCACCAAAAAATAATAATTTGGTAATTATTATTGTGTTTTTTTATGAATGAAATAGGGAAATAAATTGGTTTTAAAATCTTTGAAAATTGAAGAAACATAATAAGATGTTTGGACATGATTATATATGCATCCATGTGTTATTTTGAGAGTATTTTGCATATAAATATACATGGGAACAAATTGGGTATCAACATTGGGGAAGTTGCTTATGAGCTTGCCTTACCTCCCAGCTTGGCAGGAGTCCATCTGGTATTTCATGTTTTGATGCTCTGGAGGTATCACGATGATCCATCGCACGTGTTGGATTTCAGTTCAGTCTACTTGGACAAGGATCTATCTTGTGTTGAGGATCCAGTGGCTATATTGGACAGGCAAGTCGGGAAGCTAAGATCAAGGAGCATTGCATCAGTAATGGTTCAGTGGCGGGGTCAGCCGGTTGAGGAGGTGACTTGGGAGATCGAGCAGGATATGTATAGTCGTTACCCCCATCGTTTCACCATTTGAGGTATGTCTCTATGCTCGTTCGAGGATGAACAAATATTTTAAGAGGGGGAGGATGTTACCACCCGGCCGATTGTTTTGAGAATTAACGCCCCGATCCCCTATTAACTGTTTTCCCCGTGTTCATTTCTGCTATTGTGGATTTTCGGGAAGATTCATTTTGAGTTTTGAAGTGTTTTGGGACACTTAGTCGCTAATTGAGTGCTTAAGCTTTAGAATTTGGACCATAGTCGGAGTAATGTGGAGACGGCATCAGAATGGAATTATGTCGATTCAGTTAGCTCCATTAAGTGATTTTAGGCTTAGGGGTGTGTTCGCATTGTGTGTTTGAGGTTCGGAGCTTAATTAGGCTTTAAATGCCGAAACTTGAATTTTTGAAGTTTCCTTATCGTTAGTGAAGTTTTGATATTGGGGTCAGGATTTGATTCTAAAAGTTGAAATAATTTTGTAGTGTTGAATGTGACTTGTGTGCAAAATTTGGGGTCAATCGAACTTGGTTTGGTTGGTTTTTTCATCAGATATAGAATTCTTAAAATTTTAAGTTCATTAGGTTTGGATTGGATGATTAATCGTGGTTTTAACATTGTTTGATGTGATTTGAGGATTGGAATAAGTTCGTACGGTGTTTTAGGATTGGTTTGCATGTTTGGTTTAGGTCACAGGGGCCTAGGGTGTGTTTTAGATGCTCAACGAGTACTTTTTGAACTTAGAGAACTGGCAGATTTTTCTGGGATTTTGTTGCAGAAAAATCCTTCTTCGCATTCGCGTGAGGGGTCTCGCATTTGCTAAGAGCATCTAGTAAAGGCATCTGAGTTGTGCTTCATGTTTGCGATGATTCTCTCGCGTTCGCGAAGGTGTGGACCCTTAGCCTGTGCGTTCGCGACAAGAACTCGTGTTCACGAAGGGTCCGCCACTTCAAGCTACGTGTTCGCGAGTGGACCCTCGCATTTGCGAAAGAGGAAATTTGGTCAGTGGGATTTTATTCATCATGTTCGCTATAGTGGCCTCATGTTCGCGAAGAAGAACACACCTCGGCAGAATTTAAATTCCAAAATTGAACTCAAAAATTGGATTGAGAGCTCGGTATGAGGCGAAATTTGGAGAGATTTTTGGAGGAAGTTTGTGGCTAATGATTCCTGATTCCTTTTTTATTACATCCCATTAATCAAAACATTTATTCACCATCTAATTCGGATTTGGGGTGAAAATTTGGAAAAAATTGTAAAAAAGTTCTAAGGCCTAATTTTGGGGATTTGATTGAGATTTTTGTATCGAATTTGAGTGAATTTGGTATGGTTAGACTCGTGAGTGAATGTGTGTTCTTAATCTGTATTTTTTACCTGATTCTGAGACGTGGGACTAGGGAGGATTTTTGGGCGTTTTTCCTAAATTCTCGCTGTAGCCTTAAATTCATTAGTTAAATTAATTTCTTGTAGTTTTATTTACTTTATGTAATTGATTTGATTAGATTTGGGCCACTCGGAGTTTGATACTCGAGGTAAGAGCGTGATATCGGATTGATTTTTAGCTAGTTCGAGGTAAGTGGCTTGCCTAACCTTGTGTAGGGGAACTCCCCTTAAGATTTTTGTATTGTTGTTGTATGAATGCAGTGTACGTGAGGTGACGAGTGCGTACAGTTTCTAATTGTTGAAAAAACCCATTTTTATTAAGTAAATGTCTGTGTTTCTTTTAATTGAGAAATACTTGTACTTGAAGTTCCATGTTTTGCTTAGGAAAGTATGACTATGTGACTTAACTATCTTATCTTCTTTAATTGCTTACTTGGATATTGTGTAGGCATGTTTAAAGTAGAAATTCCCTATTTTCCTGATTTGAACTTGAATAGAATTGTAGGATTCTGTCTTGAATTGTTGTATATTTATTTTGGGACTACGAATCGGTATTCCGGGAGATCCTCCTGCACATTTATAATTGGGACTACGGAACGACATCCCAGGAGATCCCCCTGTATTGGATAATTACTTTGGGACTATGGATCGGTATTCTGGGATATTCCCCTGCATATTTAAGATTCGTACTATAGGACGATATCCCTGGAGATCCTCTGCACATTTACGTTTGGGACTACCGGACGATATCCTGGGAGATCTCCTATTTGCTATATCTGTGTATTGAGTTACATTCTTTCTGTGATATTATTCTTTATCGGCTGTTAGTATTTTAACTATACTATCACATTTCATTCTATTTTACCTTTGTTATATATAAAACCAGTGGGGCCCTGACCTTCCTCGTCACTGCTCGACCGAGGTTACGCTTGGCACTTACTGGATACTGTTGTGGTTGTACTCATGCCCTTTCCTGCACATGTTTTTTGTGTGCAGATATAGGTTCTTCTGCTCAGTTGTTCTATTAGTGAGGAGGCGGTTACAGAGACTTCGAGTTATATCTCACATTTAGCTTTAGACTTCTTGTATTTGCTTTGTTTAGACATTCTGGAGTTAGAACACTATGTAATTTTCTCTAGGTTGTGATTTCATGAGATTTCGGGTTTTGGGAGTCTTTGTTCAGTTTTGGGAGAGTGGTATTGTATATGCCGAGCGGCATTTTAAAGCTTTTTATTATATTATCCGTAAATTGCTAGTTTCGTATTTTATTTTCCCTTTTTCTGTAAATTGTTAGGCTTACTAGCCGTAGAGACTAGGTGTCGTCACGACACTTAATGGGGGAGAACATGGGTCATGACATATTTGTATCAGAGCTCTATGTTCATCGAAGTCATGAATCACAAGATGGTTTATTAAAGTTTCGTGGATCAGTATGGAGACATCTGTACGTATCTTCGAGAGGCGATCTAACTGCTTGGAAAATTCCACTTCATTTGATTTATTTGTCGTGCGAGATCTTTGATATCAAAATTCTAAATCTACGTCTTCTATTCTCTCACAGATGGTAAGGTAACGTGCTACCAGAGATGACCAGGCACCCGCGCCCTCTGCTAGAGCCGCTAGAGGTCGGGGCCAGGTTAGAGGCCGAGAACACGCACGTGGTGTAGCCAAAGAACCCCTGCGAGCATGTAAGGCCCCGTGAAAATTTTTTCTCAAAACCCGAGATCTCGTAGTGCCAAGTTAGGAATATGTGTTAGAAATTTGTAAAATTCTTCGTGACGAGCCAGGCTCGCCGCGGTTCGGACCCTTTGGATTGATCTTTGCATTAAAAGGTTAAAGAAAATGTTTTTCAGAAAGGTGCATTCCTGTGACCAATTATTCGACCGCGTAACAGCAATGCAGGTCGCATATCTGCCGCAGAGTGAGACAGTATGTTGGCTAATTTTGAGGTCAACTATGCGGCCAATTATGCGATCGCATAATCAATATGCGGTCCACATAGTCATCACATAATCTCCTTGAAATTTTTGTGAGGGGTAGTTCTGCGTATCTGGACCGCATTCTTGTCGCATACCCTGGCAGTGTGTTTAGTTTTTAGGACCATTTTTGCGGTCCATTTTGCGGACCGCATGTCCATTATGCGATCGCAGATCTGTTTCAGGGCTCCAAATTTCTAATTTTCTTACCCGACCCCATGTCGATATATTATACACTACCCTTCATTTTAGGCTTATTTTCTGATGCAATTAGAGAGAGAGAGAGGGTCCTAGAGGGGGAAGGGGGTTCTTCATCAACATTTCTCTTAAGATATTGCTTAAACGTTGAAGATTTGTCAAGAAAGACACCTAGGTCTTCTTCCTAAAAGGTAAGGTTATATAACCCAAGCTCTGAATTACAAGATATAACTAGGGTAGACCATTAGAAGGGAAATTGATGATGATAGAAGTGGATATCTTGCATGCATGAGTTCTTGAAAGTATTTGGTTAGGTCTTGAGCTAAGGATGGGATAAGGGATGGTAGGATGTTTCAGAAAAAATGGTTTTAAAAGCATAATGCATACTTAGTGTTTAAAAATATGCTCAAACGAGATAGAACTATGACCACCTCTCTAATTTGTGGTTCGATTTGATATGTTCCAAAAAGTTTGACGTTGCTAAGAGTCTCGGAGTATAGTAGTACTTTAAAAAAGCTCAATCGAGGTATGTAGGCTAAACTTTCTCTCTCTGAAGTGAATTCCATATTGTTTTTGTAAGTTTAAGTGTGGTTTGCCTACAAAAATTGTATAACCTTGAGTCACATTTTAAATAAAGGTTAGTATACTAATTTGGTGAGAAGAATTAGCTTTGTTTAATGCTCCCAGTTGCTCTTATGTGTACTAAATTTCTTGATTAAATGTGTCTATTTGTTGATAAACGGTAAAGATGTTTTGAAATGAATCAAATGAGGAAATGTGAAACAAATTATGAAGTAAGCCTCGACTCAACTATTAGGAACTAACTTCAAAAATAGAATGGCCTTAAGGCCTTGTACCTGAACTATGCCCATACGTGGTTGTTTTACATTATTCTTTGCCTTATAAATACATTCAACATAATACTAGTCCTTACACATTCTGATGTTGAAATTGTGCATTTGTCATGATGGAAAAAGGGGAATTTCAAGGATAATTGTGGTGATTAATTTCTTATAACTTCAATGTGTATTTCAATTGTTGGTTGGCATGTTCCTCTTTAGGAAGAATCCCTTATGTTTGATGATTCCATTTCTATTGAATTCAAAAATATATGATTCCCGGAATATTTGGTACATTGATATTGGTTGGTGATCCTTGGAAATAAAGGGACAAAAATGTGAAAAACCAAATATGGACTTCGTGCCATGAAACAAGATAAATCTTCCAAAAGGCCCATAAGGCCAAAGAAATAATGTTATCGAGAGAGATTGAGGACATTTATAAAAACCATAAAATGTGAGAGGTATTGAGGTAAGCATGGTTGTGTCTATGATATGTTTGTATACTTGTATTTATACTACAATTGTGTTCAATCTCCAATCAAAATAAAAATGTGTTTGGGAGTATCATTAGAAAAACCGAGGAAGGGTGGGTCATAAGGCTCACACCTGAAACTACACGTGCCGGTGTAGGGGTGGATCATGGTCATTCCCCTTAATTGGGATGAATTTGGTAACATTTGTAAATTGGTAACGCCAACCCACACAGCATATGTGGGAAGGCAGCTTAGTCGATCGGGCTGTGATCGGACGCCATGCAGTACACAAGGTGGTATCGTGTTGGGAATCAAAAAACTATAAATTTGTTATTGTGCTACATGTCTCTAAAGCGATGAGTTAGCCGATCGGGTCGTGATCAGACTCCGTGCTAACAAATATGGTGGTATAACTAATATCGGTTCTAGTGATCTCCCAACCAAAAAAATTATATTTATTATTTTCGTAAAGTATAAGATTTACATGTTTCAAGTTGGATGCTAGTATATTGTTGATTTTGACTTGTTGTTTTGTGTTTTCTTTGCTTGTATGGTTATTATATTCTGAACGAGGATTTTTAGCCTTACATACTAGTGATATTCGATGGCACTAACGTCCCTTTTGCCGGGGGCGCTATATCATTTTATGATACAAGTTGTTCCACCGCTCGTTTGCCGGGGGCGCTATATCATTTTATGATACAAGTTGTTCCACAGCGAGCGGCATCGGCTAGTGATAGTAGTATTCTCTTCCCAATGGACTTGATGAGCCCCACTCTATCCCGAGGTCATGTAATGTATCTTTTGTTCATTTCTCATCATGTTTTGAGGTATAGCGGAAGCCTTATTGCCGACATTTCTGTATCTCTTTTCTATTGTACTTAGAGGCTCCGATGACTATTTGTGGGTGGTGGTTTATGTTGTGCTTCAAGACTAGAAATGTTAGTATTCGACAAGCATGCTTTTCATTAAACTTGTGATATCTTGAAAACTATGAATGAAGTCATTAACGGAAATGAAATGAAAGTTGCTAATGCAAGATTATTTAGTGTTTTGATTAAAAGGGATAACATTCCCTCGTTATTCATGAAGTAGTTTGGGTAGAATGAAATCTAGCAGGCTTGCTCAGTCGGGTTTACTCAGTTGAGCACCGATCACGTTCAACAGTTTTGGGGCATGACCGAGCTGCTGCAAAAGAGCCACCAATAGCTCAAGTTGGAGTCCTGGCGCCTCACACGCCTACTGCTACTACTACTCCAGCTCTCTAGGTCACCCTTGCACAGTTCATGAGTATATGCATTGCTCTAGCTTAGGCAGGGTTAATTCATTTTGCGGCAGCCACATCCCAGGCTGGCGGAGGAGCACAGACTCCTGCCACCCGCAAACCAGAGAAATGGGTCCAGGTTTATCATATTCCGGAGATTATGCCGGTACCCCTTGTAGCCCGAGGATAGAGTAGTAGCTTCATAGGATGAGCACCTGAGGCTTGAGAGGTTGAAGAAGTACTCGCCTCCTACATTCAGTGGCCTAGCATTCGAGGATGCTTTGGGATTTCTGTAGGAGTAGTACCGTATCCTTTACACTATGGGTATATCAGGATCGAGTGAGGTTTCTTTTATTGCCTTCTAGCTTCGAGAAGCAGCCTATCAGTGGTGGCATACTTTTGAGTTGGACATTCCAGCTGAGGCAACTTCCCTTACATGAACCCAGATTTAAGATATGTTTTTGAGGGATTATGTTCCTCAAAGCCTCAGGGATGCATGGCACGCAAAGTTTGAGCATTTGCGCCAGGGTGCTATGACTATTTCAAAGTATGTTGTCCATTTCACTGACTTGGCTAGGCATGCAGCATCCTTGGTTTCTATAGTTCATGAGAGAGTTGTCGGTTTATTGAGAGGATCATTCCCACAATCAGGTCCACCATGGCCCAAGAGCTGTAGATGGATATTTCTTATCAGCAGGCGGTGAGCATTACTAGGAGAGTAGAGGGCATGCTTGCTCAGGATAGGGAGGAGAGAGAGGCCAAGAGGTCTCGAGAGTGAGTCCATTATTCTAGTGCCCGTGCCCCAGTTGCATTTCATCATGGCAGGGGTTATATGAGTCACCCCGTTCATTCAACTCTTCTATCAGCCAGTGGTATTCCAGCTCCACCTAGACCTCAGCATCCTTATTATGCACCTCCCCTCATGCATGGGGTGCTTTTAGTGGTCAGTCTAGAAGACCTGGCCCGAGCCAGTCACAACTTTCACACCCTCCATGAGCTTGTTTTGAGTGTGGCGACACACGCCAAAAGGTGACGGATTATCCTAGACATATGAGGGGTGCACCTTCATAGCCTTCTCAACCACAGTGTGCTCCACCAAGTCCTTAAGCTATGATTGCAGCACTAGTTGCCACCCACCTACACAGCCAGCCCGAGGTGGAGGTTGGGGTGGTAGGGGTCATCCTAGAAGGGGAGGTCAGGCCATATACTATATCCCTCATGCCCATATAGAGGTTGTTGCTTCCGATTCTGTCATCACATGTATTGTCCCGGTTTGTCACATGGATGCATCGGTTCTATTCAATCTAAGCTCCTCTTATTTTCCCCGCATTTGGGCATATCTTGGCTTTCCTTGAGTTCCCATGCTTACGTTTCTACTCATGTGGGAGATTCTCTAGTTATGGACTACTTTTATCTGTCGTGTTTTATTGCTCTTAGTGGTTTCGAGACTAGAGTTAATTTATAATTTCCAAGCATGGTAGATTTTGATGTATCATGCGCATGGATTGGTTGTCTCCCCATTATGCTATTCTTGATTGTCATACCAAGACCGTGACACTGGCTATACCAGGTGTACTACGATTAGAGTGTAGGGGTGCCTTAGATCAGAGTAATAATAGAGTTATTTCATGTCTTCAAGCTCAGCGAATGGTTGAGAAAGGATGTGATGCATACCTAGTTTATGTAAGAGGTGTCAGTATTGATACCCCTATAGTTGATCTGTCCCAGTAGTATGAGATTACTCTGACGTATTTCCAACTGATATTTTGGACATGTCGCCCGATAGAGATATTGATTTATGAATTGATCTATTGACCGGCACTCAGCCCATTTCTATTCCTCCTTACCGTATGGCTCCTTGTAAGTTGAAGGAATTGAAAGAGCAGTTATAGGTATTGCTTGATAAGGGTTTTATTAGGTCTAGTGTATCATCTTAGGGGTACTCCTGTCTTGTTTGTGAAGAAAATGGATGGTTCTATGCGTATGTGCATTGATTATCGCCAGTTGAACAAAATTACAGTGAAGAACAGATATCCTTTGCCTCGTATTGATGAACTATTTGATCAGTTACAAGGTGCTCGAGTGTTGTCAAAAGATTGACTTGCGTTCATGCTATCATCAGTTGAAGAATCGGGAGCCAGATATCCCGAAGACTACTTTCTGAACTCGGTATGGTCATTACGAGTTCTTTGTTGTCATTTGGGCAGACCAATGCCCCAACAACATTTATACATTTGATGCACAATATATTCTTTCCTTATCTTGATTTGTTCTTCATTTTCTTTATTGAGGACATTCTGGTATAGTCCCGGAGTCGGGAAGATCATAGCAGCACCTATGGATAGTGCTTCACACTTTGAGAGAAAAGAAGTTATATGCTAAGTCTCGAAATGTGAGTTTAGGTTGTATTCTGTGGCATTCTTGGGTCACGTTGTATCGAGTAAAGGGATCAAGGTGGATACGAAGAAAGTAGAAGTAGTGCAGAGTTGTCCCAGACCATCCTTAAGTACAGAGATCTATTGTTTTTTTTGGCTTGGTGGGTTATAAACGTTGATTCGTTAAGTGATTTGCATCTATTGCAGCACCTATGACTAGGCTGACCCAGAAGTGGGAACGGATCACCATCGACTTCGTAGTTGGACTCCCACAGACTTTGAGGAAGTTCGATGCCATTTGGGTAATTATGGATCGGCTGACCAAGTCCACACACTTCTTTCTTGTGTATACATCATATTCCT
Organism: Nicotiana glauca; assembly: GCA_026770625.1. NCBI lineage: Eukaryota > Viridiplantae > Streptophyta > Magnoliopsida > Solanales > Solanaceae > Nicotiana > Nicotiana glauca. Next base: position 92,599 of record MU723027.1, read on the forward strand.
CTAAGCGATTGGCTGAGATTTATATACAAGAGATTGTTCATCTGTATGGTATTCCAGTTTCCATCATTTCAAATAGAGGTACTCGGTTCACATCATGGTTCTGGACGGCCGTATAGAATGAGTTGGATACTCGGGTAGAGTTGAGCACAACATTTTACCCTCAAACAGAAAGATAGTCCGAGCGCACTATTTAGATTCTTGAGGATATGCTCTATGCTTGTGTAGTGGAGTTTGGAGGTTTTTTGGATCAGTATTTTCCACTGGCAGAGTTTCCCTATAACAACAGTTATCAGTCTAGCATTCAGATGGCACCGTACGAGGCTTTATATGGTAGGCGGTGTAGATCCCCGGGGGTTAGTTTGAGCCGAGTGAGGCTAGATAATTTTGCACTGACTTTGTTCAGGATGCTTTGGAGAAGGTTAAGTTTATTCAGGATAGACTTCGCACAGCCCTGTCCAGACAAAAGAGTTATGCGGACAGGAAGGTTCGTGATGTTTCTTATATGGTGGGAGAGTGGGTCTTGCTTCGGGATTCACCTATGAAGGGTGTTATGAGATTCAGTAAGAAGGGGAAACTGAGTCCGAGGTTTATTGTTCCTTTTGAGGTATTGCAAAGTGTTAGGGAGGTTGTTTGTGAGCTTGCCTTACCTCGTACCTTGGTAGAAGTCCATCTGGAATTTTATGTTTCGATGCTCTGGAGGTATCATGATGATCCGTCGCACGTGTTGTATTTCAGTTTAGTGTAGTGTGACAAGGATCTATCTTGTGTAGAGGAGCCAGTGGTCATATTGGACAGGCATGTCCAAAATCTAAGGTCAAAGGGCATTGCTTCATAAAATGTTCAGTGGCGGGGTCAGCTAGTCGAGGAGGCAACTTGGGAGACTG
>MU723027.1:94558-122064 GCA_026770625.1 Nicotiana glauca
TTTCCACTGGCAGAGTTTCCCTATAACAACAGTTATCAGTCTAGCATTCAGATGGCACCGTACGAGGCTTTATATGGTAGGCGGTGTAGATCCCCGGGGGTTAGTTTGAGCCGAGTGAGGCTAGATAATTTTGCACTGACTTTGTTCAGGATGCTTTGGAGAAGGTTAAGTTTATTCAGGATAGACTTCGCACAGCCCTGTCCAGACAAAAGAGTTATGCGGACAGGAAGGTTCGTGATGTTTCTTACATGGTGGGAGAGTGGGTCTTGCTTCGGGTTTCACCTATGAAGGGTGTTATGAGATTCAGTAAGAAGGGTAAACTGAGTCCGAGGTTTATCGTTCCCTTTGAGGTATTGCAAAGTGTTAGGTAGGTTGTTTGTGAGCTTGCCTTACCTCCTAGCTTGGTAGAAGTCCATCTGGAATTTTATGTTTCGATGCTCTGGAAGTATCATGGTGATCCGTCGCACGTGTTGGATTTCAGTTTAGTGTAGTGTGACAAGGATCTATCTTGTGTAGAGGAGCCAGTGGTTATATTGGACAGGCATGTCCAAAATCTAAGGTCAAACGGCATTGCTTCATAAAATGTTCAGTGGCGGGGTCAGCTGGTCGAGGAGGCAACTTGGGAGACTGCACAGGATATGTGCAGCCGTCACCACTTGAGGTATGTCTCTATGCTCATTCGAGGACGAACGAATGTTTTAAGAGGGAGAGGATGTTACGACCCGGCCGGTTGTTTGAGAATTAATGGCCCAATCCCCTATTAACTGCTTTCCCCATGTTTATTTCTTCTATTATGGGTTTTCGGGAAGATACATTTTGAGTTTTAGAGTGTTTTGTGACACTTAGTCCCAAATTGAGAGCTTAAGCTTTTTAATTTGGACCATAGTCGGAGTAGTGTGAGGATGGCCTCAGGATGGAATTCTGTCAATTCTGTTAGCTCCATTGACTGATTTCGCGCTAAGGGGTGTGTTCAGATTGTGTTTTTGAGGTCCATAGCTTATTTAGGCTTGAAATGCCGAAAACTGAATTTTTGAAGTTTTCGGATCAATAGTGAAGTTTTCATATCGGTGTCGGATCCGATTGCAAAAGTTGGAATAGTTCTGTAGTGTTGAATGTGACTTGTGTTCAGAATTTGGGGTCAATCGGACTGGGTTTGGTTGGTTTTTTCATCGGATGTAGAATTCTTAAGATTTCAAGTTCATTAGGCTTGGATTGGAGGGTGAATCATGATTTTAGTGTTGTTTGATGTGATTTGAGGATCGAAATAAATTCATACGATATTTTAGGATTTGTTGGGATGTTTGGTTGAGGTCCCAAGGGCCTCGGGTGTGTTTCGGAAGCTCAATGGTTCATTTTTGGACTTAGAGAACAGATTTTTTTTGTATTTTGTTGCAGAGAAATCCTTCTTCGCGACAAGGACCTCACGTTTTCGAAGGATCCGCCAGTGCAAGCTAGGCGTTCGCAAAAGAGGAAATTTGTCTAGTGCGATTTTATTCATCGCGTTCGCGATAGTGGACTCGCATTCGCGAAGTAGAACGCACCTGGGCAGAATTTAAATTCCAAAATCGAGGGTTTGAGTTCATAACTCAAAAATTGGATTGAGTGCTCGGTAAGAGGCCAAATTTTGACAGATTTTTGGAGGAAGTTTGTGGGTAATTATTCCTAAATCCTTTTTTATTATGTCTCATTAATCTAAACATGAATTCATCATCTAATTTCCGATATGGGGTGAAAATTGGAAAAAATTGAGGAAATTTCTTAAGCCTAATTTTGGAGTTTTGATCGAGATTTTTGTATCGGATTTGAATAAATTTTGTATGGTTAGACTCGTGAGTGAATGGGTATTCTTAGACTATAATTTTTACCCAATTTTGTATGGTTAGACCCGGGGAGGATTTTCGCGCATTTTTTCTAATTTCTCTCCCTAGCTTTAAACTCACTAGTTAAATTAGTTTCTTGTAGTTTTATTTACGTTATGTAATTTATTTGATTAGATTTGGGCCACTCAAATTTGGATACTAGTGGCAAGAGTGTTATATCAGATTGATTTTGAGCTGGTTCTAGGTAAGTGGATTGCCTAACTTGTGTGGGGGACTCCCCTTAGGATTTTGGTACTATTGATGTATGAATGTCGTGTACGTGAGGTGACGAGTGTGTGCACATGCTAATTGTTGAAAAACCATGTTTTTATTAAGTAAATGTCAGTGTTTTATTTTAATTGAGAAATACTTGTACTTGACGTTCCATGTTTAGCTTAGGAAAGCATGACTATGTGACTTAACTGCCTTATCTTCTTTAACTACTTACTTGGATCTTGCGCATCATGTTTAGATTAGAAATTCCGTGTTTCCCTTATTTGAACTTGAATAGAACTGTAGGATTCTTTCTTGAATTTTTGTATGTTTACTTTGGGAATATAGATCAGTATCCCGGGAGATCCCCCTGCACATTTATAATTGGGACTATGGGACGACATCCCGTGAGACCCCCTGTACTGGATAATTACTTTGGGACTACGAATAAATGCTCTGGGAGATTCCCTTGCATATTTATGATTCGGACTATGGGACGATCCTGGGAGATCCTCTGCATATTTACGTTTGGGACTACGGGATGATATCCTGGGAGATCCCCTGTTTGTTATCTCTATCTATTGAGTTATATTATTTTTGTGATTTTATTCTTTATCGACCGTTAGTATTTTAACTATACTGTCACATTTCATTTTGGTTTACCTTTGCTATATATAAAACCAGTAGGGCCCTGACCTTCCTCGTGACTACTCGATCGAGGTTAGGCTTGGCACTTACTGGGTACCGCTGTGGTGTATTCATGCCCTTTCCTACACATATTTTTCGTGTGCAGATCCAGGGTTTTCTGCTCAGTCGTTCGATTATTGAGGCGATTATTACAAAGACTTCGATGTATATCTGTTGTACGCGCTAACCTAGAAGTCCCTCTCTGTTCTTCCCTTTAGCTTTAGACTTTCTGTATTTTCTTTGTTTAGACATTTTGGAGTTAGAAAACTATGTAATTTTCTCTAGCTTGTGATCTTATGAGATTTCGGGTTTTGGGAGAGTCTTTGTTCAGTGTTGATAGAGTGGTATTGTATATGGCGAGCGGCATGTTAAAGCTTTTAATTATGTTATCCGTAAATTGCTAGTTTCATATTTTATTTTCCCTTTTTTTGCAAATTCATAGGCTTACCTAGTCGTACAGACTAGGTGTCGTCACGACAATTCACGGAGGGAGAAATTGGGTTCCCATTTACTAAATTCATCCTTACGTGTCTTATTTGGAATTAATTACTTCATGTTCTACTTTTATTGACAATTAAAATCTTATGCTCCTTGATTGAAGTTGTTACCTATTTTATTTCCGTGCTATCCTTTCCGTAATTTATTATACTTAATGGAAGTTAATATTATATTTTTTGTAATTGTCTATCCTTAATTGAATTGTCACGACCCAAAATCCACTAAGGGGCGTGATGGAGCCAGAAACCGCTGTCAGGCAAGCCAACACCAAATAACTTGAAATTTCTCGTTTTGGATATTTTTGAAATCATTTTGTTTGTACAATCAAAAAATAAATAAGAAATTTCACGAAATAAATAATGATACCTTTAACAATTTTAAAATGCTTAATAATCCCATAGACATCCCAAGTGCATGAGCAATTTCTAGGAAAATAATATGGTACAATAATTGCCTGGAATAAAAATTTGGACAATAGGGAAAATACGATACAATACTCTAAAAGTGACTTTGCTGGATGCGGGCTGTCTCGAGAAGTGTAGATCACCTAAGTCTTTGTATCAACGATGATGTTGCGCCCAATGAGGCCACTAGACGTACATGCGCATGTGCAACAAAAATGACCAGCAAGTGTAGCATGAGTATGAAAATAACGTGTACTCAGTAAGTATCACGTCTAATCTCGAAGAAGTAGAGACGAGAGGTCGACTTCGAGACTTACTAGTGGTCCAAAATAATATACCAATAATATAGTAAATCAAGGATTTTTATAAACATGATCGTAACTCAATAAAATGAAGCAAGTAAGCAATTCTTTTCTTCATAGGAAGTTTCTTAATTCGTTTCCATCATTATTACATTTATTCTCAATCTGGGGGAGCAATATCCTCATTTATAAATATCAAGGCAAGAAAAACAAGCATGCGCAAATCATGCCGAGGACGTACAGCCCGATCTAACAATATTTAAACTGTACACTGACCGAGGGTCGAATGACGCGAACCATATATGCATCTATTACCTCTCTCACGAATCATACATGCGATGTGATCAAATATAAATAAACTATCACCCCGCTCGCGAATCATATATGTGATGCATGTACACATAGAAACATGCATTGAAATAGTCAACCAAGACTTCATCAGGGAAAACCAATTACCCAAAGAAATAGCATTTCTCTTTAACGGTCAAGAAAATCATGTTTAATTCCTTTAGAAATTTATTTACGAATTCAATTTTATTAAAGAATTTTAAATCAACAACGAGATTCAAAATATTACAAGTAGAGTATGTTTCCAATTAATTCACCTATGGGTACAATTCCGTCTTACAAGGTTAGAAAGGAGACTCACCTCGCTCCGAAGTTCCATATCTGTTATTGCATGCCCTTCCGAAAACTCAAATCGATGCACATTGCTCCAAAACTAGCCAATAATTATGTAAACTCATTAATATATGATCAATTACTCATTATAATCCAATTTATACCAATTCCTAACCCCGATCAAAAAGTTAATAAAATTTCCCTCGGACCCAGGTGCCCGGATTCCAAATTGATTGAAGATAAAGTCTACCCATAACCTCACGAACTCAAATCTATAATATACTCCCAATTTCGTGCCCAAATCGTGGTCAAAATCAAAGAATACCAAATTTATAGGTTTTTCTTCAAAACCACAATTTTCACTAATTTCCGTGATTTTCCATGTTAAAATCTGGATATAATCCAAATAATTAACTTGCAATAGGTGGGAATCACTTACCTTGACATGGATGATGAAAATGGAGCTCCAAAATCGCACCTAGATCGGCTCCCATGGAGAAAATGAGATGAAATGAGCCAAACCCATTTCTTTACACTTATAAACTGTCCAGACAACTCTTTTTCACATTCGCGAGACCCCCGTCACGTTCGCGAAGAAGAAAATTCCCAAGAACCATTTTTCAAACTCTTCTCAGACAGCCTCTAGTATAATAGCCATAAAATTTTGAAAAAAAAATCCAAATGACAAGTGGTTCAACGTTTTGATAACTAGACACCAAGATCTACAACTTTTATGTTTTAGAAATTTCCCAATTCCTTATAGATTTTGAGATATAAGCTGCCAAAGTTAGCCCTATGCAACACAAATTTCTTCTTCATCTTTCCGGACAGCCTGTAGTGTACCAGCCATAAAGTTTTGTACACAAATCGAAATGCTAAATGATCCTTTATGAAAACTAGACACAAAGGGCTATAACTTTTATTCTTGTATAATCTCAAAATTCTTTGTAGATTGTGAGATAGGAGCCTCCGAAAAAGACCTGCGCAACAGAATTCTTCTTCTTCGCGAACGCGGGACACTCTTAGAGAATACGATGAAAAAAATACCAGAAGTCAAATACTTCTTCGAGAACGCCAAAGGAATCGCGCGGACATGAAGAACAACACCAGAGGCCCCCGGGTCCCTGTCCAATCACACAACTCAGTCCCCTAACATAGCACGGACCTACTCGAAGCCTCAACGCACATCAAACAACTCTAAAACCATGAATCGCACTCCAATCCAAGCTTTACGAACTTTAGAATTTCAAACTTCTATATTCGATGGCGAAACCTATCAAATTACGTCTGATTGACCTCAAATTTTACACACAAGTCATATTCGGCATTACGGACCTATTCCAACTTCTGCAATCGAAATACGACTTCAATATCAAAAAGTTCACTTTCGGTCAAACTCCTCAAAACCTTTAAATTTCTATCTTTAGCCAAATGACTCCAAAATAACCTACGGACCTCTGAATTCACTTGAGATCGCGTTCCCAACACCAAAATCACCCTACGGAGCTATTCCCATACTTGGAATCCCAAACGAACATCGATAAGACTTATATGCACTTAAACCCAAACTTATGAAATTCTTTCAAAAATGCCAACTTACACAATAGGTGCCAAAACATTCTCAAGTCTTCCAAAACCCGATCCGGACATACGACTAAGTCTGAATCATCATACGAACCTGTTGGAACCATTGAATCCCGATTCCGAGGTCGTTTACTCAAAAATTCAACCTTAGTCAATTCTTTCAACTTAAAGCTTCTGAAATGAGAATTCTTTCTCATAATCAACTCTGAATCTCCCGGAATTCAATTCAAACCACCCGTACAAGTCGTAATACCTTAAGTGAAGCTGCTCATAGCCTCAAACAGTTGAACGACACTCTAGAGCTCAAAACAACCGGTCGGGTCTTTACATTCTCTCTCACTTAAACATACGTTCATCCTCGAATGTGCTGAGAACTGCACTAAAGTTGTCTGAAATCATTGTTTAACACTTGGTGCACCTACCAATGCTACCACAACTCAGTTGAGCATAAGAACTCGATAAAATCTTAAGATATTCTCGTTTATTTAGGTGAATAAGCCTTAGAGCCCTGTTTCAACATCAGTAATTCTCTGCGAGGGCTGCCTCCAACATACAAACATTGTATCAATCACCACATGATGTACCAAAACATGAATGTATACCTTTGTTGAATTCACACCATGGACGACATCATTCACATGCACATAATAGCATTCTTTAATCATAATAGCCAAAATTCCCTGAATCTAATGCTCACAATGCACCCCATGAAATATATGAGTATTGTTCCAACTCTTACAATACTGCCACGACGGAAGAGGTGTGCATAAATTCATTACCAACTGTCGAGTCGACAAATCATTGAGTCTATGCTCCTGACAAGAACCATTACCTCATTCTAAACCAAATAGTGGTATTTTCTCTTTAATATACTTCACACAATCTGATTGCACTAAACCTAGATCCAATAATCTCGTCTCACCCAATACGAACTGCTCAGGCAATTAGCCACCCCAGACATTACCAAAAGTCTCGTGTGATGCAACAACGTGCCAATAAGCTACAAACTTGAACGTGATACATAAGAAAAATGAACCCTGGAGTGGACTACTTAACTCACACAACTAATATGAGCTTTCCTCAAAAAAAGGGAAACAAAACACACAAAAGATAAAATATGAAAACTGTATTTAACATTACACTGTTACGGCATGCAATCCAATCCCAACAACATACTCGTGGAGGCGTGCCACCCGATCCTCACATAAGATTCAAATAAGGAGATACACACCGAGCTAAATTGTTGATTACTAATAAATACCGAATATCGATCATAAGCATGCCATCCCTAAGGATACAAATAGCGCCATACGCTACAAAATTCAAGCACAACTGAGGTGCGATATATGTTTAGAATCTCAAGAGTTATCCTGCTCACATAACATCATCGATACGTGGAACCTCAACACATAAGAAATTTATCAAGCCTTCTCACAGCTCACACAACATAATATAATATTACATGAAATTGCCAGCGACGAGATAACATCCAACGTCCGAATAATCCTCCATAAGAAGCACTACGCTAAAATGAACACATCCGGCCTGAGATAGAGCCCATATTCATATTTAAATCTATTTACAAACCTCAAACCGATTCTGATCGTACCAAACTAGGCCAATAGTCTTTCTTGGGTCCACAATAACCCCTTTTTCATAACTCACAAGAATAACCCTTATATCCTGAGCAACATCCATAGTCCACAATCGAATAAACCGAGTGCATCCAAGCAAAATCCTCATATTAGTGATATTACCACGATATTCATACTTGGTTTAAATCTTCAATCAATCAAGTGACAACATGTCACACTTATACAATGTTCCCGTGATATACGCTCCCACCACCTTCTGCACTAGATAACGAGTTTGCACATCCACACCATCGGTCATACTAATATATTAAAGCATATCAAAAATCTGTAACCAAGATGCAAAGCCTCTGACACAAAAATGGTGGTCTCAGGTGATGTTGAAGACAATACCAACTTAATACAAACATCCAAATCCCATTCCTGCTCATCCGAGCTCGTAACATCCTCGTCAACCACCAAAAATAGTCTTGATCCTCACTTTCAAATTTCATACCACTTACTGTACCTAATAATGAAACATGCGATAGTACAAGAATTTCATCATAACTCCTAAACCACTAATATGGTAAACAATTCATCACCTAGAACTTAACCCATTTCGAGAGAACCATAGAAACACGCGAGTAACTTCTCATAATCGTAGAACATTCGAATCCTCAAGTAGTGGTCTAAACCACCATAACCCTACCGGGATCCGCCTACACATAACATGCCATAATACTTGAATACTTCCAAGTATAACCGATTACGGAGGTCGCCAAGCCTCGCACGTACCACCACAAATCACATGCATAACTTAATCACGCTGAAGGAATTGATCACTACCATCCTTATGCCAATTCAACCATGGCTAACCAATTTCACTTCTCCTAATTTATCCTTAACTTGCCTTAAGAATAATAATAGCTCCATTCCTTACATTATGAACCTAACTCTGCACTCATCCCGAGAAACCCCATTCCACGAGACCACATCATCTCCAAACCTATGAACCATTTAATGCCCTACTTCCACACATATTTGGATCTTCAACTGATATACCCATTCTGATACTTTTCTACGAATTTTTCTTCCATCCTCCCAAATGTGGCACTGCAAGTCGAAGATATCATAGAACATTCCAAGCATTTTTTCATAATCCACAACAAAAACTCAACTCTTAACCTGACATATGGACTCGAAATACTTAGGCACCACACTTTAAACTTTGAATCTACTAGGACCGTTATTGAGATCTACCCAATCTGACTTGGTCCCGAATATAATCTATAAGGCCAATTATAGCACACATTCCTCAAATTATTTGCTTCAATCACTACTGATGACCCTCTTCCATAGTCATAATATCCCACCAACATACCGATAACTAGAAATCTCATAAGTAGACGGTCATGCAACCCAATCGTAGGTGGTGTGACTCTCCCACTTAGCTTGGAGCTACTACTACACAACTCTGCAACCCACCAAGATTCTTTACTTCTTATTGATATAGCCTCGCGCAATAAACCGCCAAATTCCTCAAACTCCTTCCGTTAGCATTTCATGAACATCCTGAATCTCTCGCAATATTCACATATTTGATTTCTTACTAGATAGATAATAGGACTCTTCGCACAAGCTTCGCCAACCACGCGACCGCTGATCTGCTAACAGGAGATAACCCACCTATGGAAATTACATGCCGACATCTTCCAATATTGTTGCACGGGGTACAATTACTACGACCTCAATAACCCACCCTGAGCCTGTGCTCATTCAGAAACTGTACTAGTTCGTTCACTTCTTATAGACATCAACCAAATGTGTGACAACATCATCGAATTCAAAGTTATATTGCATCCTTTTTCGTATCAAGCAACTCCCTTTCTGTTGCATCCAATCTCTCTCCCTATAATAACCAATATTTCAAATATACCCCGTAGACCTAACCACCGACCACCGTGAATCCCAATTCACTCTAAACTCCTCCCAAGGCACGTAATCATCCTACCACAGAACCCATGTGTTGCTCTGCCACTCTCCCACTTTGGTCAAACTCATACCTTTAAGAAACTACTCGACTCCTATTTATGACACTTAGCCTTCTAGGAATTTAATCACCACAAGACATTTCCCACATGCCCTTCCTCATCCTTCACTGCCCAGTCAAATACGTAGGAGGAAACATCTCGTACCACATTTGCAGTACCATTTCAATTCCTTAATTCCCTATTTATAATAAGCACTTTGCATCGCATAAGATTGAATAGGAAGGAAAGACGGGCATAAAATTCAAAGGAATCCAACCACACGATGTGGAATCAAGAAAGGAAGTGCTCCTAACATCCCTGTAGCCTCTCGAAGATAAGTACAGACGTCTCCGTACCGATCCGCAAAACTCTACAAGAATTTCTCATGACTCATGAGACCTAAGGGAACTTAGTGCACTAATACCATATTGTTACGACCCAAAATTCACTAAGGGTCATGATGGCACCGAACACCAGTGTCAGGCAAGCCAACACCAAATAACTTGAAATTTCTCGTTTTAGATATTTCTTAAATCATTTCCTTTGTACAATTAAATAATATAAATTTCACAAAATAAATAATGATACCTTTAACAATTTTAAAATACTGAATAATCCCATAGACATCCCAGAATCCGGTGTCACAAGTGCATGAGCAATTTCTAGGAAAATAATATGGTACAATAATCATCTGGAATACAAATTTGGATAGTAGAGAAAATAGGATATAGTACTCTAAAAAGACTCTGCTGGCTACGGGCCATCTCGAGAAGTGCAGATCACCTAAGTCTCCATATCAACCATGTTGCTGCACCCAATAAGGCCACTAGACGTACATGTGCCTGTGCAACAAAAATGCAAAGCAAGTGTAGCATGTGTCACACCTCCATTTTACACCCTGATAGCGGTATATAAGGGAGTTTTTCCGCTTTAAGTGACATTAATCGAGATGGAATTATTCAGTTTTTCAGAGTCGCCACTTGGAATATTTAAATTGGTGTCCAAAGTCACCAGTTTATTTTAAATCACAAATCGAGAAAATTTCGACTTTCCTTTTGACGTCTGTGAACCAGAAATTATGAATAAGGAATTCTGTTAACCCGAGGGAAGATGTTAGGCACTCCCGAATTTCGTGGTTCTAGCACGGTCGCTTAGTGATTATTACTTGGCTTAAATTGTACCTATGTGCAATTATCTTTTACCGCTTTTAATTACTTGAATTGTTCATAATTAAAGAATTGAGTTATGCGTACGTTAAATTTATAATTATGTTACGCGAACGTATACATAATCACAATACTAATCTAAATCAGGCCTAAAGCAAACTACGAGTATTATGATTATTCAATATCTAAGTTAATACTAATGTGAGCGCCATAGTTGTTGGTATTACTCAATATGGCATGCCTCAACTAATTAAAGGATTTGGCTAATTGATTAAAGGCATAAGGAATTATATTTTTTTTTACAACGAATGTCTGAACTAATACTTTGCAGATTCACAGGGGTAAGGACTGGTCCAATTACTTGAAACTAACTTGGGCCAGCAATAGGCATCAACAGAAAGAATTTGTTCAAAATAAAAAAAAATGCACATATAGCAAAAGCGTGCCATCCCCCTATTCTCAAGTGCATTCAAGTCCTGGGCCCAATTTGAGCCCAAGGTCAATAAATGGATGAACACCTAGACATATGGACTCGAGATCGAACCCCTGCGGAGCCAAACCAATTTGGGCTCCAGAAACTTTGCGCTCTAAACAAAGTTTCTAGGATCCAAACTTAAATGGCATTAAGCCACGTAAGAAAGAAACAATCATGAACTAATTGAAATAAAAATGCAGAAAATTCAAAACACCATTTCTTTGAACACTTAAAACTTTTGAAGAGACCAATTGAAACCTACTGACTAAACACGATGCCTGATAAATGTAACATGAACAAAAGGCTTCAAAGGCTATAAGACCAAATCACATGCCTAAGAAAAATTATTTTTCTAAATTCAAAGCAGGCAGCATTATTCAGCATCTTTATTCGACCCAAACTCCCATGCCAAATTATAAAACAACCATGATGATCTTTAAGCCTTAAATCAAAACATCAATACAAGCAATGAACAAAAAACTTGCCATGTTAGCTATTCTAGAGTTCAGCAATCAGAAATTTCAACATAATCAAACAGAAGATTAACTATACACACCTTATACTACATAGAAAACTAATAGGATTCTCATAAAACAAAACTAAAACAACACATGAATGAAATGAGACAACAGAAGATCAAAAAGTCCAATAACAGAAATCTTCCACTATATGTCCATGTTACGTTGCACATTCACACTTCACAGATTAATCAAAATGCAGAGTGATACCTGGAAGTGAAGAAGAAAACAAAAGAAGTGAAGAATCAGCAATCAACACCAGCAGAAGTCAACTCAAGAGACAACAATGGAACAGTACCCAAAACCAAGCAGGTCAAACATAACTTTAAAATCCCCAAAATTCAAACCATTTTTACCCAGGTACAGGAATTTGAAGTTTTTAGAAGTTTTAGCTAACAAAGAAGATGAGAAAACCAAAAACCAAGCAGAATTTTGAGGATTTTTCAACAAAGAAATGCAGGGAATTCTGTGTTATTTCAGAGTTTTTCTCCAGACTTAGCCGTTTCAGTTTTAGTCTTTTTTTTAGTCTCTAAATTCTGACATGCTAAATAAGAAAGAGTGCTTTTATAGGCAAGATTTTAGGGCACGAAGAGTGAATTCATTTTTGCACTTCAAACCTTTTCAAAGTTTCAATTTGCTCAAGTACCCTTAGTTCAAAAATCAGGTTTCCACTTAAGTCGCAATCCCACCTTCCAGGAAGTTTCCTCATTTAGTTACAGATATATTCCCTATCCTAAATTCCTAAACTACCCCTTAGACCTCTACTTTTTACTTCTGAAACCCGACAGGTATGGGTAAAATTGACCCAAATCAAATTATTATGGGTATGTATAACCCTGGTTGAATCCCCTTTTGGGCTTTCTGATTTTCAGAACCCAAATTCAAATCAACAAATAAAATTATGTCGGACTAAATTACCTAGGGCTCAAATAAAAAAATAGAAACAAATAAACTCGAACCAAATTTAACACAATAGAATCATGCTTAATTAATAATAAAAAAAACTTAATACTAACATGCATAACAAAATGACTCTAAAGAAACTAGAAAATAGGGGAAAAAATCAAGAAGAAAAGAAAGAGACAGAAAAATGAAAGAAAAAAGTGAAGAAACGATAACAAAAAGAAAGGAAAAATACCTAAAGTAAAGGGTCGAACACTATAGAACTGAAACGTCTTCAAATCTTCCAATTTTTTGGCCGAGTTTGATATTAATCGTGTGTTCTTATTAATAACACACGAATAAAATCAAACTAGACCTTATACCTCACTGAAATCTCGATTTTGAGGGTTTTTGGGATTTTACGCTTCAAAATTTCGATTCAAGATTTGAAGAGTTCCGGACTGATTCGAGGGCAAAGGGTCATGGATTTGGTATGAGGAAGTCATGGGGGTTATGTGGTGTAGATTTGGGGTGGTTTGGGGGCGGTGCCACCGGCTTGAGGTGGTGGCAAATCACGGCAGCTTTAGCGTTTTTTGGTTCGTCTCTGAAGAGAAGAGGAAATGAGAGAGACGGGTTTGGGGGGGTCAAACCTTTAGACAGTTTTATACTGTTAAGTAACCCAGTTCCCAAACGTTGATTTGAACGAGATCAAACGGCTCAGATTTGGGATCACAAAAATAACGTCGTTTGGCTCCTGAGTGGGGCAGACCGGGTTGGGGTAGATCTGGGCTTGTTTTAATGGGTTTGGACGGGTAAAGGGTGAAAATATTTTGGGCCTGGGTGAATCCGAGTCAAATTGGCCCAAATTTAAACTTCTTCTTTTGTGTTCCTTTTCTTTCTTTTTTTTTTCAAAATTCTTTTCTTTTCAAAATTGAAAAATAAAACCTAAATTAACCCCTAAACCAAATTATCCTACCAAATTAAATTAATTAACACTAAATAATAATTAATACAACTAATTAAATACCAAAATAAAGGAAAACTACCAAAATCCGAACTAGACATTAAAAATGCAAAAATAAGTTATTTTTGTGAATTTTTCATTTTGGTAATGTCACGACCCCAGTTCGCCCTCCGTGAACAATCGCGACGGCACCTAATCTCTACGACTAGGTAAGCCTAACAATGCGGAAAATAAACTAAACTTGCGGAATAAATAGTCTAAAGCCCAAAACAACTGAAGGAAATAATGTGTAAATGCCGCTCGGCATATACACACAACTCTTCAATAAATTTGATACATTATCCCAAAACCCGGAAACTCACGGTCCACAAGCTGTGAAAACACTACATAGCTCTAATTCTCCAAAATTTCTAACAAGAACAAAAAGTACAGAAGGGCTAACTATTAAATGCAGGAATAGAAAGAGATCCTCGGTCTGTAGACGCGACATATATACCTCGAAGTCCTGTAGTATCGCCTCGCCTCAAGAATGGCAAGCCTGAGTAGAGGTGCCTTGGTCTGCACATGAAAAGCATGTGCATAAAAAGCATGAGTACACCACAGCGGTACTCATTAAGTGCCAAGCCTAACCTCGGTTGGGTAGTGATGAGGAAGGTCAGTGCCCTACTGAGGTTAAATAAATAATAAGATAACATGATAAGAATAATAGTACAATTGAGAATCTACAGTAAGAATCTACACGAGATAATAAGGAGTACAATAACGGAAACATAAATAAAGGCAAACTCCAGGAAGTACCACTCATAACAAGGATGATAACCGGGGATCTCTTGGTATCCTCAATATATGCTAGGGGTCTCTTGGAATCACGAGGAACTCTTGGTATCCTCAGTATATTCCAGGGATCTCTTGGTATCCCGAGGATCTCTCCTGGTATCCTCAATATATGCTAGGGATCTCTTGGTATCCCGAGGATCTCTTGGTATCCTCAATATATGCCAGGGATCTCTTGGTATCCCGAGGATCTCTTGGTATCCTCAATATATGCTAGGGATCTCTTGGTATCCCGAGGATATCTTGGTATCTTCAATATATGCGAGAGATCTCTTGGTATCCCACACCTCAGTCCGGATAATAATTTCATGTAGGGGATCTCCTGGGATGCCGTCCCGCAGTCCCAATTTAAAATACACAGCAAAAACACAAGAATATTAAATTAAATACCAACTTCGTACTAGTAAACAGTTAATCCTAGCATAACATGCTTCACGTAATGCAATTAAGGCAGTTTAAGCAAATAGGCAATTAAGTCAACTAGGCATGCTTTTCTAACTAACAAAAGGCTAAGTTTGCAAGTAGAATAAAACAGGCGAGAAAGGAACTCAGCTTAAATGCTTAAAGTAAAACTAGGTTTTCAACAATTAGCTCAAGTACGCGCTCGTCACCTCACGTACAAGGCATTTCAATTATCAAATATGATATCCTAAGGGGAAGGTCCCCACACAAGGTTAGACAAGCCACTTACCTCGAACCGGCTCAAAATCAACTACAAACCACATTCTTGCCACGAGTATCCGACTCTAAATGGCCCAAATCTATTTAATTCCATTTCATGATGTAAATAATACTTCAAGAAGCTGATTCTATAATTAAATTCTAAGCTAATACGCGAAATTATGTAAAATAACCAAAATGCCCCTCAGGCCCACATCTCGAAATCGGGTGAAATTTATATATTTAGAATCCCAAAACTCACATGAATCTATTCATATAAAAATATCTCAAATCGAATGTCAAAAACTCAATCAAAACTCAATCTCTAGGTATAAGAACTTTTCCCCCAATTTCTACCAAAATTCTGAAATTAAGGGATGAATTTAAGTGAAGATTCATGGAAATTAGTCTAAACCGAGTAAGAATCACTTACCCAAATCGTCCAGGTGAAAATCCCTTCAAAAATCACAATTTCCCGAGCTCCCAAGTCCAAAATATGAATAATGGTCTAAACCCTCGATTTTGGGTTTTAAATTCTGCCCAGGTTTTCCCGTAATCGCGATCGCGGAAGGCTAGTCGCAATCGCGAAGAACAAAATAGCATGCGCCTCAGGTTACTCTATACGAACGCGAAACCCCGTCCGCAAACGTGATGCTCTAAATCCCTCAACCTACGCGATTGCGGTTGGCTTCACGCGACCGCGTAGAGGAACACTTAACTACCATTGCCGCCTTATTTCTTCTTCGTGAACGTGGCCTAGCCCACGCGTTCGCGATTCAACACTTACCCAAAACTATGCATTCGCACCCCCTTTCATGCGAACACGAAGGGTAAAATTCCCTCAGGCTCGCCTAAGCCTTCGCGATCGCGATGAAGAAATGTCTACAACACATACCAACAAAAATCTGATGCCTTTCCATGTCCAAAAATGGTCTGTTGAGCATCCGAAGCACACCCGAGGCCCCTGGGACCTCAACCAAACCTCGAACATATCCCATAACATCATTCAAACTTGTTCCAACCTTCAGAATGCTCAAAACAACATCAAAACACATATTTTTCATCGGATTCAAGCTTAAGAATTCCAAAAACTCTAAAAACACACTTTCGATCAAAAAGTCTATCAAACCTCATCCAAAAGACCTGAAATTTTTCAAACACGTCACATTATACACTACGGAGATACTCTAACTTCCGGAAATCCATTCCGACCCTCGGATCAAAATCTCATTATCAATCCGGAGACTTTGAAATTCAACCTTCGGCATTTCAAGCCTAAATTAGCTACGGGCCTTCAAAACACAATCTGAACATGCTCCTAACCCTGAAATCACCAAACAAAGCTAACATAACCATCGAATTTCCATTCTGAGGCCGCCTTCACACTGTTCCGACTACAGTCAATTTTCCAACACTTGAGCTCTCATATAAGGACTAAGTGTCCCAAGACTCTCCGAAACTTAAAATCGAACATCCCGGCAAATAAAATTAGCAAAAATAAATTTGGGGAAAACAGCTAATACAGGATCGGGGCATTAATTCTTAAGATGACCGGCCAGGTCGTCACATCCTCCTACACTTAAACATTCGTTCGTCCTCGAACGAGCATAGAGACATACCTGAAGTGAAGATGCTCATGGCCCCAAACTGCTGAGCGATGCGCTAGAGCTCAAAATGACCAGTCGGGTCGTTACATCCTCTCCCACTTAAACATACGTTCATCCTCGAACGTGCTAAGAACTGCATTGGGGTTGTCCAAAACCATTATTTAACACCTCGAGCACCTACCCATGCTACCATAACTTAGCTGGGTACCCTAGCTCGATTAATCTGAAGATATCCTTTTTCACTTAAGCAAATCCGCCTTGGAGCCCAATTCCTACATCCAGAATTCTCTGCCAGGCCTGTTCCTACATTCACTCACCATATCAACCACTACTCGCAGCACCAAAACATGGCCACATACCTTAGCCGAATTCACACCTTGCACCATTTTGCTCACCAGAACATAATAACATTCTCTGATCAAATTAATCAAAATTCCATGAATATGATGATTCCCTTGCACCTCATGACCCACATAGGTCTTGCTCCTACTCTTACAATACCGCCAAGACTTAAGGATATGTAGAAATTTGTACCCAACTGCCGAATCAACAAATCATTGGGTCTATACTCCTGATAAGAACCATCACCTCATTCTGAACCAAATAATAGTCTTAGGTCCTTAATATACTTCATATAATCAGATTGCACTGATCCTAAATCTAATGATCTCGTCTCACCTAGTAAGAACCGCTCAGGCAATAAGCCACCTCGAACATGATCAAAAGTCTCATATAATGCCACAACGTGGCAATAGGCCATGAACTCGAATGTGACAAAAGGAAAACGAAACCTAGAAGGAACTACTCAACGCACGCACTAATATAAACTTTCCTTAGAAAATAGGAAGCAAGGCATATAAAAGAAAAAATAGCATATAGAAAACTGTACTCAACAACACACTGTTGTGGCGTGCGACCCGATCAAAATAACGTACCCATGGCGGCATGCCACCCGATCCAAATAACATACCTATGGCGGCGTGCCACCCGATCCAAATAACATACCCATGGTGGCGTGCCACCCGATCTACATATAAAATTCACATAAGGAGATATACATCGAGCTAAACTGCTCATTATGACAAAATTTTGAATATCGGTCACAAGCACGCTAAGTGCATAATACCATCCCTGGGGAGACATATAGTGCCATAGGCTACAATATTCAAACACAACTGAGGAATTTAGAGAGCCATCCTGCTCATATAATGTCATCTCTACGTGGAACCGCAACACATAAGAAATTCATCAAGCCGTCTCACAACTCATACGGCGCAATATATCATTATATGAAATAGCTTATGAAAAAATAGTACCCCGACTACTTGTCCAAAGGAGCGCATTGCTGAAATTAACACATCTAGCCTGATATAGAGGCCATATTCACATTTAGATCCATCCACAACCGCAAGCTGAGTATGATCACACTAAACTAGGCTAATAAGCTTTCGAATAATAACTCCCTTTTTCTCATAACACACGATAACTACCATCATAATCGGGGCAATCCTCCATTGTCCACAACCCAATGAGTTGAGTGCCCTCTAAGCATAAATTTTCAAATTAATGATATCGCCACAACCTTCATACTTGGTTTAAATCTTTAATCAATTAAGTGAATACTTGCCACACTTATACCTTCTTCCTATAGGGAACACTCCACGACCCTCCATAACACACAACAAATATGTGTATCTATATCACCGGCCACACTAATGTTGAGAAAAGCGTTCAAGAATCCATAACCAGGAGGCAAGGCCCTTTCCTATTTTTATTTACAAAACACCAATATCAGGTGACGCTAAAAATGATACCTACTTACTTTAAACATCAAAATTCCTTTACTTCTCATCCGAGCTCACGACATCCTTGTCAACACCGAACTGCAACCTTGATCCTCACTTCAGATTCCATACCACACACTGCACCAACATGTCAGTATATGATAGAACACGATTTTCATCATAACTCTGCAACCACTAATACATTAATACTTCATCATATAGAACTTTTCACTTAACTTACTTCAGGAGGACCATAGCAATACACCGATGAATTCTCATAACCATAGAATGTGCAAATCTCTAAGTAGTGGTCAAAGCCACCATAGCCCTTCTGGGATCTGCCTACACATGAAAGTCCATAACAGTGGAATACTTCTGAATAACATCAATTACAGCGGTCGAGACTCACCTTCTCCATCACAAATCACTTCCATAACTTGATCACGTTGAAGGAATGATCACGCCACTAATACGCCAATTCAACTATGGCTAACCATTTTATCTTCTTCCAAATTAATTATTGATTGCCTTTAAAATAATAATAACTCTATTCAACAAATAACACACTCCATTCGCACTCATTCCGAGTAACCTTGAATCACGAGACCATGTTATCTCAAATCCCACGAACCATTTCATACCTCCCAGATGCTACACTGTGAGTCAAAAAATCAAATAACATTTTATGCCTCTTCTCATAAGCTGCTACAATGCTTGATTCTTAACCATACCTATATGCTTGAAATTATTCGGCACCACGCTTTGCCCCTTTGAATCCACTAGGACCGTTGTTGAGAGTCACCCACTCTGACTTGGCCCCGAATATAATCAACTCCATGAATCTTCTAGCACATGAATACTCTCTCGATGAAGCACCCAGCAGAACCACTTCCCTTGAAACCCGCCTCTATACAAGGCATAAATCCTTAATCAGAGCTCACTCCCTAGTTGCACAAGTCCATTCACCACTTGTGGACACCAATTAAACGTGCGGCAACATCTTTCCAATTCAAAATTACGTTGTATCCTTCTTCATTTCAAGTAGCTCCTTTCTATTATATCAAATCTCCTGCCACATCATAGTCCATACTTCAAATTAGATCCCAATCATCAATCACTATAATTTCCAAGTCTTTTCAAACTCTCCTTAAGGTGCGTAGTCATCCTAGCACAAAGCCCATATGCAAATCCACCACTCTCCCACTTTGGCGGAACTCACCCCTCTAATCGACCACTCGACCTTTGCTTCTTATACCTGGCCTTCTAGAAATTTAAACCACCGCCTGACACTCCACGCATGTCTTTCCTCATCCTTTGCTGCTAAGTTGTTGCCTTAATAAAATCTATCTTCGTAGCACTTGAACCCACAAATTGCTACTAACTTTAAATGTTTTCGGAGATCATCCTGCTCGAGCCGTCAACATTAGAAACACCGATTCAATCCTGAACAACCATACACCATGATATCCAACAGTCATTTCTCAAATATTATTTCATAATGTCCTACCCCAAGAGAGAATTGTAGAAGACCAAAACACCGGTGAACGTAACACATACAATCGAGGATTATGACACTACATCGTAGATAACAATTCCACCACGCTTGAAATTACCAAGTCTCGTTACTCCATGACCCTAAATCTGGACATTCATTGTCCAATTGATTTTCCTCCGCCGGAAGTGAACCATATCTCTGAATCATGCACCGAGTAGATTTCCTTTCAACTCATTCACCGCCCCCAACACATAGACAAGTCTCATACCATCAAGTCAATACTATGCGATAACCAATCGTGGGCATCATTGCAACCTGTGCATAGCCTCCAAGCTCTTAGGAGCACAACTATCAAGCCGAAACGATATAAAAATCCTTCTGCAAGGCGATGACAATAGCTCACCCAACTATACAGGGAGAAACATCCTGCACCACATCTCTAGTACCATTACAATTCTTCAATTCTCGATTTATAACAAGCGGTTCACGTCGCGTAAGATTGAGTAGGAAGGAATCAAGGGCATAAGCCTCAAGGAATCAAGTAGCACGATGAGAAAATCAAGAAGTAGAATTTTTCTAACAGTTACATAGCCTCTCATAGATAAGCATAGGCGTCTCTGTACCGATAAACGAGACTTTAATAAACTGGCTTGTGATCCATGACTCCTATGAACCTAGAGCTCTGATACCAACTTGTCACCACCCCTGTTCGCCCTGCATGAACTATCACAACGGCACCTAGTCTCTACGACTAGGTACGCCTAACAATGCGGAAAAGAAAATAAACTTGCGGAATAAATAGTCTAAAACCCAAAACAAATAAAGGAAATAATGTTTAAATGTCGCTCGACAAATATACACAAATCCTCAATAAATCTGATACGCTATCCCAAAACCCAGAAACTCACGGATCCACAAGCTGTGAAAACACTAAATAGCTCTAATTCTCCGAAATTTCTAAGAAGAATAGAAATTACAAAAGGGCTAACTACTAAATGCAGGAATAGAAAGAGACTCCTCGGTCTGCGGATGTGGCAGATATACCTCGAAGTCTTTTAGAATTGCCTCGCCTCAAGAATGGTAAGCCTGAGTAGAGGTACCTGGGTCTGCACATGAAAAATATGCACATAAAGGGCATGAGTACACCACAGCAGTACTTAGTAAGTGCCAAGCCTAACCTCAGTTGGGTAGTGACGAGGAAGGTCAGGGCCCTACTGATGATAAATAAATAATAAGATAAAAGGATAAGAATAATAGTACAATTGAAAATCTACAGTAAGAATCTACATAGGATTATAAGGAGTACAATAACGAAAACATAAATAAAGGCAAATGGCCGGAAGTACCACTCATAACAAGGATGATAACTGGGGATCTCTTGGTATCCCGAGGATCTCTTGGTATTCTCAATATATGCTAGGGATCTATTGGTATCCTCAATATATGGTAGGGATCTCTTGGTACCCCGAGGATCTATTGCTATCCTCAATATATGCCAGGGATCTCTTGGTATCCCGAGGATCTCCTGGTATCCTCAATATATGCCATGGATCTCTTGGTATCCTGAGGATCTCTTGGTATCCTCAATATATACTAGGGATCTCTTGGTAGCCTGAGAATTTCTTGGTATCCTCAATATATGCTAGGGATCTCTTGTTATCCCGCACCTCAGTCCAGATAATAATTTTGTGCAGGGGATCTCCCGGGATGTCGTCAAGGCTATCTTAAAGAGTCATTATGCTAACAACATAACTGACTCGGTTAGGTTTGACCATGATACATGCACAGTTAAATAGAGTAAGGTTTCTAAGGGGTTTTAGGCTGGTGTCCTTGAGCGGACAACTCAATGGAGAAAGTCACGGGACCGTCGACTACATCGTTGATCGACTAGTTTTACCGCAAATATCCCTTTTCTTGATTTAGGGGGTGATAATATCGAAAGAGCGCAACCACTCATTATAAGTGTTGCTATAGAATTTGTTTGGCATGAATGGAATATGATGTTGAGCATGATTATGCAACAATTAAAGGTATGTTGTCACATATTTGCACGTTAAGAAAGCAGTAAGTACAACATTTTAATAATTTAAAGCAGTAGTAAACGAAAGAAAAAAGAAAATAAAAAAGGAGACAAGTCCGTTTTGCAATCGAAAAGGATATTGAATGTTTAAAAGAAATAAACAAATAATTGTGCGTAACGAAGCATAAATTCATAATAATAGTCTGAAATAGTAAAAGCCTAAAAATCCCCGGCAAAGTCGCCATGATGTCACACCCCCTTTTTCTCGCAAAATCAGGTTTATGACATTTGGGAGGACAACTCATTCCTTTTGGGAATTGAGTTTGATTTGAAGAGTCACCACTTAATGATTAGGGTGCATTAGGACACCAAAAGGTTTAATTTTGAGCAACCAGAGATAAGGTAAGGGCTTGAAATTCTTCTAAGGAGAAGGTGTTAGGCACCCCTCAGAATCCACTAGTGTGGTTCCCGGCCAGACAATTATTGTGAGTTTAGGGTACAATTAACATGTAGACAAATAAGGCTCAAATAGAGGGGATTTCACATAATGGTTGAAAAAAAATAAATAGAGTTTGGAAGAACTAAAAGAAAGCTAATTTTTCTTAGAAGTAGGAGTTGAATATTGAGACAGACCGGTTTATTTCATAACTCAGACAAGAAGTCTGAATCAGACCCACCTGCTGGTTGTGATGATTAACATAAACATATTCAGTTCATAATTTTTAACCTAAGGCTTGCCTAAATGTTGGACAAGGATCATATAGGCATGGTATCTACTGGATTCAGAAGAAAAAAAATAATGAAATAGTAAGGCCTGAATAAACCATTTGAATGCATACTTGCTAAACTTGCTAAGTGAGGGAATCGGATTATTAAAAGAGAGGCCAGATTTAAACGAATTGATTATAAGTTATGCGGCTGACGGTAACAATTATCACTGGTTTTTAGATTTATACTTGAGTGAAGCGGATCAGATTTGATTAGGAATTCCCATAGGCATGCTTTCTATGCGTTGATGACTTTAAACCTTTTTAAACAGGGTATAAAAATGCAGAAGCCTTATAGATATAGTATATAAATGCATAAGACTGGTTTTAAACCTATAAATATGGTATCTAGCTTGCAGATTTTATTTAATACCTATGAGCATGGTATCAAGATGTAATTGAATATGCAGAATTGAACAATCCTATAGGCATAATTTCTATATGAAGTTGAATATGCAGAATTTAGAATGGACCTACAAGCATGATTTCTGTATGCATTTTGAATATGCAGAATTTAGAACACCTATAGACATGGTATCTATTCAAAAATTGGATATGCAAGAATGTATTAGTTTTATAGTCATGATTTCTATATGAAAGTTAGAGATGAAGAATTCAGAATGACCTATAGGCGTGATTTCTATATGCATTTGAATATGCAGAATTCAAAATACCTATAGACATGGTATCTACCCTTTGCATACATAGTTACCTACCCTGTTTCACTGACCATCCCCAAGTGTTTATTACAAATTATTACCGCCCAAGATAAATAAAAATTACATCAGAAACTATAAAGAAAAATACAGCTAGAGGAAGCCTGATTCTTGACTTCCTCTCTGAGTTATGAGATAGACCAACTTAAAGCGACCATTGATCTAAAGCCTTTCTCCCATTTGAGTGTGTCAAAGTTCCCTAAGAGCCTCAATAGGACTCCGGGCAATGCTCACACCCAAATTGTATTATCAGAATGGGGACAACTGCAGTGTGGAAGGGCCAGCCCTCAAGTGTCCAAGTTCATAGGGAGCTCGATGGGTCCCAAGGCAAGGCTCACAAGTGGGGGGGCAGAACTTAAAGACTAAAAGATAATGCAAGTGCAGAAACAGAACTTGAAGAACTAGGGAAGTAAAGGAAAAGGGAAGGGGGTGCTGGGAAATAGTTACAGAATTAACAAATTTACACAAAAGGGATTTAGGGGTTGGGATTGATTGCAGAGAGCCCTTGTGCTCGGGCATTAATTGATTCTGGGCATGCATAGCAATACGGAATGTTGTTATGCTCATAAAACCAACTAGAATATACAGCATACAATGGTAACATGAGGTAATGATCCCAGGGGATCAAGTTTGAGTCATGGACAACAATACTTTAATGCTGTCATGCCTCAAACAACCATCAGTGTCAAACATCTTAGGACACACAATAGAGGCAGAATAGGTAGAAGGAAAATGCTAAACAATTACTGAACTAAATACAAACAGTAGGCAGCCAGGAGGAATAAAGGTGTTAATTAAACACATAGTTGTGATGCTGAATCTTAATTAGAACATACCCGTTCAAAGAAATCAAATAGAGAAAGAAGCAGGTAGTAGGACTTGCAAACAGGCCACAAGTAATAAGAGAGAATACTTTTAGGCATGAGTATAAGTTCAGAAAACTACGAGTGTTGGTGTTTTTTTTTGTATCAATGAAAGAGTCAGGTATTTATAGTATGAAAACAAACATAAATTAAGGTAAAGATTGTAATTTAGAAATAATTAGGGAAATATATGACAATTAAAATAAAATCAGTATCAAAGACTTCCTTTAATTAAGGAATTAAATCAAACGGTAGCATGCAAGTGTTAAATAAGGAAAGAAATCATATAGGGTTGAATATGACCAATAAGGAAATATTTCCAGCATAGTACGAGTACACAGTAGGTAATAGAGGCTAGGTTCATCACACTCTAATCAAGAAAAGGTACGTAAGGATCCCATACCAATATAATCAACGTAAGGGGATCAAATTACTTAAGTAGAAAAGGTAGGGGTCGAAAGTTCAAAGGAAAGTATTCCAACAAGTTCAAGAAACAAGGGAAATCAATACAATAAGAAAAGAGTTAATTACAAGAGTGCAATCAGAATTACAGAGAGATTTGAAATCATCCCACAATCAAGGGATTATTTTTAGAGGGAAATTTAACCTATAAAGAGTGCATAAACGTTAAGCATGTGAGGCTGAATTTAAGACAAAGAAAAGTGTCATGCAATTGGAAAATTAGTAAGTAGTAGACTATAGGAACATAGTAGTCACATCGTAACTCAGTAATGGAGATGAGAGAGAGTATCAAATATCATACAAAGGGTCTAGCAGAAAGACCTTAGAATCATATAAAGAAACGAAGGTCGAAACAAGGATTTCCAAGGTCAATCGAGCAGTAGATGAAATAACTTCAGAAAATTGAATAGGTCCAAAGAATTAGGATTTCAAAATCAAACAAGTTCAGAGGTGAATAACAAGCAAATCAAAAAGAAAGTGGTCTCAAAACTCGAATGAATTCCTAAATTTTAGGGTTTTTCCGTCAATCGAGTGCAAAGGTGAAAATACAAGTAATCAAGGCAAAAAATACTAATAAAATAAGTTCAGCAATCTCAGAAAGGAACCGAGACCTCTAACATGCATTTTCTAGTAGAAGGAACTCATGAGAAACATAGTAAAAGAACAACATGCGAAACACAATAGAAGAACTCGTAAGAACATAGTATAAGAACAACTATGAGATCTAGTAGAAGAACATCATAAGAAACACAGTAGCATAAACACCTAAGAACCACAGTAGAAGAAACACATAAGAATCACAGTAGAAGAAACACATAAGAATCAAAGTAGAAGAAACACATAAGAATCACAGTAAAACATGCTAAAGATTAGAAAAACCCTAAATCGGAAAAGATAAAGGTTCTGAAAGCAGAGTTCTTTGAAAGAATCTTTAAAAACGTTCAGAAGTTTAAGGGAAACATGGATCTGGAACAGATCTAAAGAAATTAGAAAAACCTCAAAATTTAGGGTTTCAGAAGAACCCAGATGGTGAGAAAGGCTTGGAAAGTCGTTGATCTAAGCAAGAGAAGTCGAGATCAGGCTCGAATAGCCATGGCTTGTCGGAGCAAGGACGGAGACGGCCATAGAACTCGAATGAAACAAAATCTGGGCCAAGCTTCTTCGTGGTCATGCCTTGAAACTTCAGTAACCAGGCATGTAGGAGCTATAAGAGGCAGGTGTAGGACTTCAATGGCCTTGGAAGCCATGGATTCAGGTGGTTTTAAGGTGGAAGTGGAATGAGGAGGCTAGATTTCTGAGAGATATTGAGAGATGGGGGTATCCAGGGGCGGCTACAGGTGAGAAGTGATTAGGGTTTGGGGGGTATTGGGGAATTAAAAAGGAAAGGTTAAAGGGTGGCCGTTGATCATTTTGATCAACGACCTAGATTGAATAGGGATCTAGGCGGGCTATTTAACAGGGCCGTGGGTCGAGTAGATTTAGAATTTGGGCTGGATAATTGGGTCTCAGATGAGGTTAAATTAGGGGTGCCAAATCTGGATAAAATTGAAATGTAAATGGGCTAACATTTAAATAGCAATTTTCCCTTATTTATTTTATAAAAAATATTAAAATAATTTCTGGAAATAAATTAAAGGTACTAAAATGATTAATAATATGTAATTATCCAATTAAAAATACTGAAGTTAATTTTATAATTATGAACACAATTAAATCTTAAAATAGGCTAATATTGCAATTATACACAATTTAGCTTTAAAAATACTAAATAAATTTGTAAAAATATGAAAAAATTGTTTTAGATATATTTTAGTATAAATGTGAGAATACAATAAACGAATCACAAAATGATAACTTTGGAGACAATTGTTGGGTTTTCCTGATAAAATAAGGCAATAAATTGATTTAAAAATTCTTTAAAAAATGACAAAAATAATGAAACCTTAGGACATACTTATATACGCATATACAAGCTATTTTGAAAGTATTTTGCATATTAAAAAATATACAGTGAAAAATTGGATATCAACACTAGCAGTGCATAGTTTAAATGTTGTTGAATCGGATCGTACGTCCTCGACATGATTTGAGCATACTTGTATTGCTTGCCTTCAGATTTATATGTGACGACCCAAAGGGTGATCACCTGTTTCTAATTGAATTCTGTGTCCCCGAGGCCTTGAAAACCATATTTAGAGATGCCTCGATTTGCATGCATAGTCCGGGCGCGTAGACAGAAAGCTTAAATATGAAATTTTGTTAAAAATGCTAAGTTTAGATGTTAAAATGAATAAGTTTGACTTTGGTCAATATTTTGGGCAAACAGACCAGGACCCGTGATTTGACGATCCCGGAGGGTCTGTAGGAAAATATCGGACTTTGGCGTATGCCCAAAATCGAATTCCGAGGTCCCGATCCGGGGAAATGAATTTTTAAAGAAAATTATTTTTCTGAAATGTTTAAGAAAATTGGAAATGAAATTTGATTAGAAAGAGATAGTATCGGGCCCATATTTTGGTTG
>MU723034.1:25552-46986 GCA_026770625.1 Nicotiana glauca
TCGGTATTCTATTCACCCGGGCGCCGCGAAGATGTATCAGGACTTGCGGCAGCATTATCGGTGGCGTAGGATGAAGAAAGATATTGTTGCATATGTGGCTCGATGTTTGAACTGTCAGCAGGTTAAGTATGAGCATCAGAGGCCTGGTGGTTCGTTTCAGAGGATTGAGCTTCCCGAGTGGAAGTGGGAGAGGATTACCATGGATTTCGTTACTGGACTTCCGATGACTCGGAAGAAGTTTGATGATATTTGGGTCATTGTTGATAGGCTAGCCAAGTCAGCACATTTTATTCCTGCTGCAACCACCTATTCGTCGGAGAGGTTAGCTGAGATCTACATCCGGGAGATTGTTCGCCTTCATGGGGTGCTAGCATCTATCATTTCGGATCGGGGTACGCAGTTTACCTCGCGCTTCTGGAGAGCAGTTCAACAGGAGTTAGGCACCCAGGTTCAGTTGAGCACAATGTTCCATCCTCAGACGGACGGCCAGTCCGAGAGGACTATTCAGATATTGGAAGATATGCTCCGAGCCTGTGTCATTGATTTTGGAGGCTCGTGGGACCAGTTTTTGCCTTTAGTAGAGTTCGCCTACAATAACAGCTACCAGTCCAGCATTCAGATGGCTCCATATGAGGCCTTGTATGGTAGGCGATGTCGGTCTCCAGTCGGATGGTTTGAGCCTGGAAAGGCTCGGTTATTGGGTACAGATTTAGTTCAGGAGGCCTTGGATAAGGTCAAGATCATTCAGGACAGGCTTCGTTCGGCTCAGTCGCGGAAAAAGAGTTATACAGATCGTAAGGTTCGAGATGTAGCTTTCATGGTTGGTGAGCGAGTCTTGCTCCGAGTATCGCCCATGAAGGGCGTAGTGAGATTTGGGAAAAGGGCAAGCTTAGCCCTAGATTCATTGGTCCATTTGAGATTATCGATCGTGTGGGAGAGGTGGCTTACAGACTTGCCTTGCCACCCAGCTTGTCAGCCGTGCATCCAGTGTTTCATGTGTCCATGCTTCGGAGGTATCACGATGATCCATCCCACGTGTTAGATTTCAGCACTGTCCAGTTGGACAAGGACCTGTCTTACTAGGAGGAGCCAATAGCTATTCTAGACCGGCAGGTTCGACAGTTGAGGTCGAAGAGTTTTCCCTCAGTGCGAGTCCAGTGGAGAGGTCAGCCTCCTGAGGCATCGACCTGGGAGTCTGAGTCTGATATGTGGAGCCGTTGTCCTCATCTATTTCCCGACTCAGGTACTTCTTTCTTTTGTCTGTTCGAGGACGAACAGTTGTTTTAGAGGTGGAGAATGTGACGACCCAAAGGGTCATCACCGAATTTCTCTCCTTTTCCGCGCTTTCGAGGCCTTGAAAACCTTAGTTTTAGTTTCCTCGATTTGCTTGCACAGTCTGGGTGCGTAGTCAGAAAGATTATATGTTAAATTCTGTGAAAATTTTCAAGATGTGGCTTTAAAATGATTAACGTTGACTTCGGTCAATATTTTTGGTAAACGGATCCGGACCCGTGATTTGACGGTCCCGGAGGGTCCGTATAAAAATATGGGACTCGGTCATGTGCCCGGAGTCAAAATCCGAGGTTTAGAACCCGAGGAAAAGAATTTTTCTGTGAAATTGTTTTTCTAAAATTATTAAGGAAAATGGAAATGAAAATTTATTAAAAGACTAAGGTATCGGGCTCGTATTTTGGTTCCGACGCCCGAAACAAGTCTTAAATATGTGTTAAGCGCCTTATGTGAAGTTTGGTCAAAATCGGACGTCATTTGACGTGTTTCGGACCTAAATATCTAAAATTTGAAGTTTATGAAGTTAGAATGAAAAATGATGATTTTGAGGTTCGATTCATTGATTTTGATGTTGTTATGGTGATTTGATCGCTCGGTTAAGCCCGTATGAGGTTGTTGAGTTAGTGTGTGTATTTGGTTAGGAGCCCAGAGGACTCGGGAGTGTTTTGGAGGTGTCCCGGGATGTTTTACACTTAGGAATTATAGCAGGTTTCTCTGCAATTTTTGCCCAGCTGTTGCCTTCTTCGCGATCGCGGACTCGGTCCCGCGCTCGCATAGCTTTGGACCTTCCTTTCTTCGGGTTCGCGGAACGGCCCTTGCGTTCGCGTACTTACAGCTCTTCCGAAACCGCGTTCGTGTCCCCCCTTTACGCGTTCGCGTAAGGCAATCCCAGGGCCCCCATCAGTTTCTCTATGCATTCGCATTTCCACCATCGCGAACGTGATGCCTCCAGCTTCTCTTCATCGCGAACGCGGCCTCTGTGTCGCGATCGCGTAGGGTAAAAACCCTTCAGTGATTTTTTAAAAAAACATAACATTAGATACGGGATTTTCTCCATTTTTCTCACACGGACTCTTCTTCCTCACCCTCCATAGACGATTTTGAAGGACCTTTCCACCATAACTTCATAGGTAAGTGTTCCTAACCCCGTTTTCTCTTAATTTCATCAACTAATCACTAATTTCTAAGCCTAGAAACATGAAATCAAAGTAGAAATTAGGGGTTTTGGGTAGGGTTAGGGTTTTGAGAATTTTGGGTGATTCAACCTCAATTTGGGGTCGAATCTTAAAACAAATTGCATATTTGAACTCGTGGGGTTATGGGTGATTGGGTTTTGGTCGAAGCCTCGTGTTTGGACCATGTAGGCCCGGTGTTGAATTTTGGTATCTTTGGAAGAATGCTAAGAAATTCATATCTAGGCTATGGGATGTTGCCATTGAGTCTTTATTGATATTATTGAATTAATTATGCCTATATATCATTATTTTGGAGTCGGATGGTAGAGGAAAGGCGGTATTTGAGGATTGATTGCTATTCTTTGGACCGAGGTAAGTGTTTGATCTAACTTTGGCTTGAGGGAATAGGATTAGAATATTATTTGTTAATTGCTAAATGTTGAGTACGGTGTATAGGCATGGTGACGAGTATCTATACACCAGTGTCTAGCATGGCTGTGGGTCCTTGTTTGTGGTTATTCGGGATTCGGTGGTGATGTTTCCTTGTTAATTGGTGGTTTCTATAAGATATGAATAGAATGAGAAGGAAATATGACTTTTAAACTTCTTGGAGCGTTGGCTCGATTTTCTTTTAACTTGATTATAGATTAAGAAATGAACATAAAAGAAAGAGATGTGATCATTCCCTTGCCGAGACGTGTAAATTATGGTTGTTGCTCCCTTGCCGGGAAATTTAACTGCTTAGTCGCATTCTCCCTTGCCGGGAAACTGTTATATATTATGAAATGGGATTGTGTGGCACGCCGGCCACTTATATATTATGAAATGGGATCGTGTGGCACGCCGACCACTTATATATATTATGAAATGGGATCGTGTGGCACGCCGAATACTTATATATTATGAAATGGGATCGTGTGGCATGTCGACCACTTATATATTATGAAATGGGATCGTGTGTCACGCCGACCACTTATATATTATGAAATGGGATCGTATGGCACGCTGATCATTTATATAGATTATGAGAGCTGATGTAGTTTGTGTTTACTTCTGATAAGTTGTTTTCCTCTGTATTCCCCCTACGCATCTCCCCTCCCCTTTTTGATTGGTAATTTCCGCTATTATTTCGTTGCACTTGTATATATATCTGCACAGGTTGTTTTTGGTAGGTCCTGTCTAGCCTCGTCACTACTTCGTCGGGGTTAGGCCAGGCACTTACCAGCACATGGGGTCGATTGTGCTGATGCTACACTCTGTGCATCTTTTTGCACAGATCCAGGAGCAGCTTTTGGACCACAACATTAGGATTTTTGACTGGGAGCTGACTTCAGTCCAGGGACTTACGAGATAGCCTAGCTGGCGTCCGCGGGCTGGAGTCCCTTTCTATGTTTTCAGTTTGTTTTCATTGTACCGAGATAGACATTTATGTATTTCTATTCAGACTTATTTGTAGCACTCTTTAGTAGTTCGTGAGATAGCGACACCAGTCTTGGGTAGAGAAATATTAAACTTCCGCATTTTGGATTTTCAGTTATCAATATTTTTAAGACTTTCGCTTTTATTTAAATGACTCGTTATATTTATATTATTAATGTTGAGGTGAATCAGGGAATGTTTAAAATATCTGGCTTGCTTAGCTCCGACAGTAGGTGCCATCACGACTCCCGATGGTGGGAAATCCGGGTCGTGACAATCGACTTGAATTTTTCGCACAAGAACACATTTATACCTTAATTGACTTTATAATTTCAGGTGTTGGACTATCCGTCCAACTTCACATTTTTCAAGTGAAGTCAATTTTCATTGCGTATTTTTCATTTGGCCAATCATTTATCTGTTAAAATTTCATGATAGATTTGAGCTCAAGATCCTCATCAATATTAATAATATTGAGCGCTACATTATATCAACAATATCGTCAATGATCATTTTTCATCGGTTCCATCATCAATCAATAAATACATAACTTATCGAGATCTCATTATTTTCAGGTACCTGAGCATCTTCCACGAGGTCTTATAAAGTGTTATGTCATTGTGCTCTTATAAAGCACTTGCCTCCTTATTATGACCATCTTGAACATTTTCCCCTCTCCTTCTTCAAGGAGTTTTATCTTTGGAACCGATTGGTCTGTTATGCTTCATGCGTGCCATAGACTATGTCCCTCATGGACTTTATTCTATTTGGAGCATTAGCAGCTGAAATATGACATTTAGCTTTGGGTCAGCAAATGCATCTGGAAATAATTTATACATTAATTATCGCTTGAACTTCAAGTTCATATTTTCTTGTATGAGGATCTATATATATTCATAATTATTCATTTCACGTATCACTTTCTCAACTGTCCATTTTCTCCCTCTAATGTTGGGATTACCAACACATTTTCCAACCTTCTTTGGGAACTCATCTTTGTGCATTGTGGTGGCATATAAATCATATAGCACATCCATATTTCTATATAGAAATTATTTGGTTCCTGACCCTGAACCGATTGTGATAGGGAGAAATTTTCATAACTTGGCTAGATGTGTACAAGTGTTGCAATATATTAAATAATACATCTCATACCAAATTTTATTTTTGGGAGTTTTGTTCTCATAACCAATGATTTAGCTATTATTGGAGGCATACAATTTCTACTAAACCAACTTGGATTTAATACCAGTATTATCAAGATAAATCATCATAATTTATATTCTGGAATTGTGCACTAATAATTTGAGCAAGCAATCTTGCAAAAGCCAAAATGCAAGTTGATAATAAATGCACATGTGACCATAGAATAGATGCATCTATTAAAATCATTTAATAGTAAACGGTCCACATGGCAGGTGACTGGGCCCATATATTTATCACCTTTTATTCGTTCTAGAAATTAAGGGATTCAATCCCAACCTTAACTGGTATATCATGAGAATAAGCAGCACAAGAGAATTCTTGAAGAATCTTTTATTCTTAGATATATGCCAATAAAAAAAAAGGGCCGACCCAGTTCAATACCCACTTCGTGGGTGTCTGGGAAAAGGAATACTCTAGGCAGCCAATGTAATTCTCAATTAATTTTTTGCATCATAATTGAACCGGGATGGTCAACCGGTCATGCCAACTAATATTTATTTTAGTAAACCTCTAGTTTACTTGTGGCATATGATTCCAGCATCATGCTTATATTTGTGTAGAACAAATAGAAAGAAGATCGGGTAATCTTTCATATTTACCCGGTATAATTATAGAAATATGAAGATATTCAATCTTCCTTTTATTTATAGTCTCAATATGCCAACCACTTTGATTTATACATTTGAAACTCAAAAAGTTTGTTTATGAGACTTCACAATATAAGTGTCATGAATAATTTTATTCATCCGGATAGTAACAAATTAGTTTTTTCCGGAGCTCTTAACAAATTTTGTACTACAAGATCTTTTATCATACCATTCATATGATAAATGTCTCCTTCACTGAAAGTATATCATAATAAATTGTCATGGTCAAAATTATCATAAGCAGAATCATTTCTTGCTTTAATTTTTTCTTTAATAATTTTTATAAGGCATGCCAAAATATTTTGGCGTATCGCATGTACGAAACCAATGATATATTCATGTAATCACATAATAATATTTATTTTCTTTATTTCACTCAAACCTCCCTCAAAGGTGAGTTGTGTGGTATTCATCCAATCATGCCTTGCATGACTTTATTCATTACTTTTATCACATATTACCACATTCACCTTTAGGAATGAATCTGCATTCTCAATGCTTATCACAAGTCACATTCTCTTCAAGGAATGGATCATAATTAGCGATGTGCTTTATTATTTTCATACCAGTTTGATGGTAAACGTTGCCTTCATATTTTGAAGGACTATTTTGAGAACCCTTGTTGTTCTCCTTTTATAATCATTGTGATGATTATTATTATTTAGAAATCTCATGTTCATTGTTCAACCACATGTCTTCATTTAGACATATTATGCACTACTACCACATTCACTTCAAGAATGGAGCTATCACGTGGGGACAATCTTCATGCCTTTTCATGAAAAATATATTATTTTTCTTTAGTCAACATTATATCATTAATATAGTACATTGGGACTCAAACCCAATGTCTCACCAATATAAAGGCATGTTAGGCTATAATAAATTGGGACTCAAACCCAACTCTTATCATTATGGAGTATCAGGAATTGATCCCGATGTCTTACCCTTAATAAATGGCATAATAGACTAAACAATATTGAGATTCATTCTCAAGCCTTAATTTTAATTACATGTCAATAACGTTGTACACAACTAATTTACAACTTAACAAATCAAATTTGTTTTCTTAAATATGTGTACAAATCTCAAATCGGCATAAAGCTTTATCAATTATTTGTTGCATCAATATGAAATACAATAGTTTGTAGTCGGAATATTTCTTCTAAATTCTATTAGAGTTTAAATGGATCATAAAATTATTGTCATAATATTTATTGAG
Organism: Nicotiana glauca; assembly: GCA_026770625.1. Classification (NCBI taxonomy): domain Eukaryota; kingdom Viridiplantae; phylum Streptophyta; class Magnoliopsida; order Solanales; family Solanaceae; genus Nicotiana; species Nicotiana glauca. The sequence goes on from MU723034.1 coordinate 32,512, forward strand.
CCTCTTAAAAAAATATTATTATTTTGGGGGTATACCATACATATTGGATTTGATTTAACGTCATGACTTTCCTTCACTCAATTCAACCAAGCAATGAGTAAATAAATTTATCAAAAGTACAACAGATAGGTAACAACACATATACAATACTAATACATAAATTCAGCATTTATATTACCTGAAAAGTGACACTATAGGTGTCACACCTCCTTTTAGCGCTACCACACCCCGTGAAGGGCGTGGTAAAGGGAGTTTTTCCAATTAAAGGACAATCGAAACGAGATTCGTTTATTAAGAGATTCAGAGTCGCCACTTGGGAGATTTATGGTGTCCCAAGTCACCGGTTTGAATCCCGAATCGAGGAAAATGTTTGACTCTGTATTACAGTCGCGAATCAGAAATCCGGGTAAGGAATTCTGTTTACCCGGGAGAAGGGGTTAGGCACTCCCGAGTTCCGTGGTTCTAGCACGGTCGCTCAACTGTCATATTTGGCTTATTTATTTGATTTTTATACATGTTCTAACCTACGTGCCTTTTTATTAGTAAACCGCTTTTATTTTTATTTATTTATTTATTTATTTTATATAAGAATTGCAACGTCGTGAAAATGCGTCTCGAACCACGTCGCACCAGTGCACCCGTAGTTTTTGACACATTTTAACTTTGTTGAGATTTAGATTTGGGTCACATAAATGTGCACCCGATTTTAAGAAGGTAATTTTTAAAGTAGCGCGTCTAAAGAAACTACGATATCCAAATATTATTCAATTGAAGCTAGCATCAACTAACAACCCCATTTTTCTGTTAACAAAACAAGCAAATTAGCGAGATTCAACTACTCCTGAAAAATAAAATTAAATAGAGTCCAAATTGCATTAGCAAACTTACTCTAAATCAAAACGTCACTGATGCAGAATAACAGTGAAAGAGAACGAAATACTACTAACAAATATAGCTAATATCCTACCTCCACTTCGTAGCCAAAATATTAAAATTTTTAGACACCCAAATCTTCATATGCGAGAAAGATAGCAAATTCATATATCCTTATATCCATATACCTAAAACCTTCAAAGACCATCGTTGCCTTTCAAATTTTAATGCAAATTATTGCTTTTAAACCCATAAACCTCGACCCTTGCTTCAACAAAAATAGATTAAAATTAAAGACAACCTTGTCAATCAACAAAAGGAATTAAACACAATTTTGTTTCCGCCGGCTTCGACATCCATCTCATATGAAGAAACTGAATTAAATTTTACAGAAGCCAAAAAGAACTGCCAAATTTACTAAATCACGAGGCTGGTAACCAAGCAACCAGCTAACAAAATTGACAACCACAAAATATAGGAAAATAATAGAAACTTGAAATCGACTAAATCATGCCATCCATTTTGCACAGATAGAGCACTCAACAAACAAAATTGAGCAAACAAATCAGAGGATAGATTCACATTAACCAAATAAAATAAAAAAAACTAAAGTAATAATGAACCTGATAATCCAAAATCTTTTCAGTAGTGACGAAAAACCAGGAGGTACAGCAGTTCCGTTTCCGAAAATTCAACTGAAAAATAGCAGCAAAATCCGAGGCGACCCAGAACCACGACCAGAGAACTCGAACGCGATCTCAACGACAAACTCGAGCTCGGCTGGTTTAGCTGATCGTTTCAGCTCGTCGGAGATGAAGAAGGCTGGCGAGGGGACTGTTTGGTCGACGGAATAGGAGGTCGTCGACGTTGGTGAAGACGGGCCTGGTCGTTTATGGCTGGAGATGAGAGTGAGGTCCAGCGATGGAGGACGACGACAATGGTGCTGGTCGTTGGTTGAGGGCGGCTGGATGGTCGGCGACTTTGAGTGGTCGACGGACAGGTGAAGGTGGTTGTTTGGTTGACGACGGGAGGGGCTGGTAGTTGGAGGTAGGGTGGTCGTTTGGACGAGGTGTGAGGGCTGGTTCTCGTTAGGGTTTTCTTTTGTTCAAAAATGTGGAAGATGATAATGTACAGTAGTCCCTCTTGCTAAAACCTGATGAACCCCCGTGTGTGTAATGTGTATATGTATATGTGTATTGTGTTAACATGTGTTAGCATGCGTTAGCATGGTGTTAGCATGTGTTAGCATGTGTATGTATTCTAAAATGTAAAGTGTCTCCATGTGTGGTGGACTTGGATTATTATGGGTTAGGTCCGAAAATTAGGCCTAAAAACGGATAATTTGAACCCAAATATTATTCTTTGCCCGAAAACGAGAATAAGAACACGATGTTATTTAATTAATCCTACGTAAGTAAAATAACTATTAAAATGAGACTAACAATTAAAACAAAACTATTTTTGGTATTTTTTCAAGATTTAAAATAACTACAAAACATTAATAAAACTATTTTTTGCAATTTTCGTTTTTATATAAAGATAAAATATAAAGTATTATTTTTTGTATTTTTTTAAGTTAAAATGGCTACAAAACATTAATAAACTATTTTTTTTTTGTAATTTTTGAAATTATGTAAAGATTAAAAATAAGGTGCTATTTTTTTGTATTTTTCAAGTTTATGAGAAATACATAAACTAAAATTTATATATCTTTTTTTTGTATTTTTTTATTTTTGTGATGAAAATAAAGTAAGAGGGTCAAAATTAGCTGAAATAGCTATATTAGGCCTAAACTAAATATTTACGCTAAAACATGTGAAAATTCTTGGGGAGGGTCAAAAATCACACGTCTACAATAGGTAACAACTTACCAGTTGTAGCTTATGCATCATTCATATAAAATACTTAAAAATGGTAAGTCAGTAGCAAGCATCAAATAGGTCATGGATACTTGAAAATACCTCTTCTAATAGTCATACTAATCATTATTTGCTTTCAAATGATACAATCATAAATTATGAAGTATTCTTTCTCAATAGCTGGTTTGTTTTCCAAATTTCAAAGAAGTAATTAATCAACCTAGATAAAGATGTGAAGTATTTTTTATTTTCTTCAAGATGATTTATGCTTCTAATGAGTATGACCATTTTTTTTAATTCCTTTTTTACTATATACAAGGGCAAAGACCCAAAAAGGAAAAAAAATATCCATCCGAGTAAAAGAAAATATTAAAAGCGACACGGCAGATTGAAGATAGTTAACACACAAATATGCATAAGACAACTTATATAACATATCCTTGGTTACCATTACATGCATCATATCAACAATTAACTGCTACTATGATTTTCACATTTAGAACTTCGAAAATTTCAATCCATTCATGTGATATAAAAGATGTAATATTAATATGTGCTTATGCAATACATGTGTAGTACGAAGTTGTGTGCATATGTGAATGACAAGTATAAGATAATCATACCTTCTTACGTTTCATCACTTACCGTATGTAGTTTTCTCTTTACATCTAACCATGAGATGATATGTATGGCTTCTAATTGCAAATTTTCTGGATGTAGGAAAATTTTTGTAGATATATATACAATTAGTTAGAGAGTCGTGCTGATAACGTGTTATAAAATAAAAGCAATTTAGTAAAACATGAACAAGAAATAGAGATATTGAGATATAGAGAGAAAAAGAGAAGGAAGAGATTTTCTTCTTCAATTGTGTGTATTTTCCTATCAATTACAAGGCCTTTATATAGGCATAAAAAGTTAAGAAAATATGTCATGGAAATGTCATTGAACATACAAAATATGTCATTAAATATGTCATTAAACATTTGAGATGAAGATCATGGAAGAAGAGTAGACATCCACCATAATTTGTTATTTATCATAACAAATCCTTAATTGAATGCATTAATAATGAGGTGTGGGCCTTTTAAGGGGAATATATACAATTTGTGAAAAAAAAAAAATTAAGTACTTTTTGAAAGCTACAAAATTTAGAGAAAATGAATAAATAAATTCCTATTATAGTATATATAAGAAAAACTCCCTAGAAAGAAAAAAGGTTTCTCCATGCATAGATATCAATTAGTCGTAATTAAGCTTGAGATTTGAGAGAGTTTTGTTTCTTTTTCCTCTGCCATTAGCCCATTACTCTGTGTACAGATCCAAGAAACAATTCAGTTTTCTATTTGTACATTCTAGATATTTTGTTAAAGTTGATTAAAAGCAATATACTTTAAATAATATTAATATAATAATGTAGTATGATGTATATATAAGTTATATATATATATGACATATTGATGGAATATTTACATTGTAAATTATCACAATATAATATACTTGAAATATGTTAAATGTATATTTTTAGTTAAAATAAAATTGTACGGAAAAAAGTTTAAAACTCAAAAAAGAAAGAAATACTAAAATTCTCATTGTGTAGAGAGAATTATTTTTGAGATATTCTTCTTTCAGAATCTTTGATATATTTGGGTAAGTGTTATTTATGGAAGAGAAAAAAGAAGTTATAGAAGAGTGAGTGAAAAGGAAATGCAGTAAAAAGGTGTATTAATGTAGAGGGATCCCTTAGTTAATGGAGTTATCAAAATGAAAGTGCTAAAAAAGTAAAAAAAAAAATGCTGTTTTTGGAATAAATAGAGTCTACTATCATTTATAATAATAATTTTTAAAAAGGGACCAAGCATGTCTTGATTTTAAATTTGTGGTGTCGGCTCTTTGAGATTTGCTCAATGGTTATAAATAAAATCTATGTAGATCATATCAACATTAAGTGGTCGTGCCGGAGTGGTTATCGGGCATGACTAGAAATCATGTGGGCTTTGCCCGCGCAGGTTCGAATCCTGCCGACCACGTTTCTATTTTGTTTCAATTATTTTGGGATATTAGTCTATGAGTCAGTCAATAGTTCCTCCCAGAATCACATTTTGTTTAAGTTACGCACGTTGCTAAAACTTAAGAAAAAATGGTAACTACTCGATCCAGTAGGTCTGGGGAGAAATATGTCATTTTTAAGGGCTGACTAAAAAGAAAAAACTTAGGCTAGCTCAGTGCACAAGGCATCCCGCGTTCACGGGCGGATTGAGGGAGGCGGAAGGGGGTTCAAGTGAACCCCTTCGCCAAAAAAATTATACTATATATAAAGCATAATATGTTTTTTATTTCTATATATTATGTTTTGAGTTCACTTGACATAGCCAAAAGCATTGCTTAGTGGTCAAGGGGGATTCTAGACCTTTGTTAAGGTTATTGTTTCAACTCCCACTAGCTACAATCTTTTTTAACTTTTTTCATTTTTGAACTCCCTTAGCGGGAATCCTGCCTCCGCCACTGCCCTCGTTCACGCAGGGTTAAGAGAAGGATCACACACAGTCTACCCTAATATAAACGTTAGTGGCTAGGTACAGGGGTTCGGGTGAACCCCTTCGCCGAAAAATTACACTATATATAAAGCATAATATATTTTTTATCTCTATGTATTATGTTTTGAGTCCACTTGACACAACCCAAAAGCATTGCTTAGTGGTCAAGGGAGATTCAAAACCTTTGTTAAGGGCATTGTTTCAATTCCCACTGGCTACAATTTTTTTTAACATTTTTCTTTTTTGAACTACTTAGCGAGAATCCTGCCTCCGTTACTGCCCGCGTTCATGCAAGATTCAGGGAAGGACCACACAGAATTTACCCTAATGCAAACGTTAGTGGCTGGGTTTGGGGGTTCGGGTGAACCCCTACGCCGAAAAATTACACTATATATAAAGCATAATATGTTTTTTATCTCTATATATTATATTTTGAGTCCACTTTACACAGCCCAAAAGCATTACTTAGTGGTCATGGGGGACTCAAGACCTTTGTTAAAGGTTATTGTTTCAATTCCCACTAGCTACAATCTTTTTTAACGTTTTTCTTTTTTGAATTCCCTTAACGGGAATCCTGCCTCCGCCACTGACCCGCGTTCACGCAAGGTTTGAGGAAGAATCACACACAATCTACCTTAATGCAAACGTTAGTGACTGGGTTCAGGGAAGGATCGTACCGATCCAAGGCTCCCTCCTAAAAAGAAAAAAAAATTGTTATATAAATTTAGAAGGAAGAGTACCATCGAAAATCTCACTAATTTTATCAATATGACATTCACATTTTCTTGAAGTTCCTTAATCAGAGAGATAAAGCAACTAGTATAGCAGAGTCAATTCAAGAGTCACTTTTCAATGTTATCACAGTGGGTACAAAGTTCTTTTTTTAAGGTCTCTTTCTTTTATGGTCTTTACTCAATTCATCCTCCAGCTTTAATTTTCTCTGTTAACTTCTCACCTTTTTAATATTTCTCATTTACTTTTAGCTCTCTCTTATGTGGAATATGAGAAAATTATCAACTTTCTCAAAACGTAGGAATGAGGTAAAAGATGAGAATAAATGAGGAAGGTTACCGTTGTTAGGTTGATAGTCTCGGTAAAACTAGTCAAAAATTTACTATGAATATTCAGAATTCATAGTTTCATACCGAAGTAGAAAATATAAAGAACTTCTAGTTTTTTTATTTTTTATTTTTTTATTTCCCTACTTTTATTTTATTTTGCATAATAATTGTTAGCAAAAACGTAAAAGAAAGAACACAAGATTTAACGTGGTTCGGATCAAAATAATCTTATGTCCACCAGAGAATAATTATATTTCTATTATTAACAAAGGAATGAGAGATTTTCCAATTACACTTAAAAGAATTTCTCTCTTAACTCTCTATTCACTACAATGTATTGTATTTTTTGGGATGATCTCTATAAATGAAGGAGTGATCTATTTATAGAGGTAAAGACCTCCTCTTTATGTCATTGGTAACATCAAACTACCTCCTCTTGATGTCATGGGTGACATCAAAGGAGGAAGCTTCCTCCTAGCATTTATACCAACTCTTTCCACCAACTCTTCCAATTGGCATGTCATTATTGACTAAACATAAACCAACATTTTCAGCATGTCTTTGTTGACTAAACATAAACCAAAATTTTCAATCTCCACCTTGGTTTGCATTTCGAGCGTGCGCGTGAACAACTCTGGCCAAAAACTTCTAAGCTTACTAGGCAATCCCGTTGTAAGAAACAAGAAGAATCAAACCATGGTTGAACATACCACCTCCACCTAACAACCGTTCTCTTCGGAGTTGCATCAGCTGATGCACACACTCGCCAAGTCCTTGCAGTGTGCAAACTTAGCGAGCAGGACTATCTTGGTCAACATGTCTGTAGCATTATCGTCTGTGATAACCTTCACGACCTTGATAGCTCCCTCTTCAACAACATCTTGAAGGAAATGAAATCTGACATCAATGTGTTTAGTGCGCTCATGAAATCTCTGATTTTTCATTTGATGAATCGCACTCTGACTATCACATCTAAGAGTTGATTCCAGTTGAACCAAACTCAATTCCGCTACTAAACCTTTCAACCAGATAGCTTCCTTCACTGCCTCCACTGCTGTCATGTATTCTGCTTCTGTCGTAGACAAAACGACAATCGACTGCAGAGTAGACTTCCAACTGACGACACTGCCAACGAGGGTAAAGATGTATCCAGTTGTGGATCTTCTTCTGTCAAGAGCTCCTGCATAGTCAGAATCCACATAACTGAGAATTGAAATACCTCCACCAATTTTTCAAAAGGTCAAACCAACATCAGAAGCTCCCTTGAGATATCTCAATATCCACTTGATAGCTTCCCAATGCCTCTTTCCTGGGCTGGACATGTATCTACTTATCACACGTACAGATTGAGCAATATCTGGACGTGTGCATACCATAACATATATAATGCTACCAACTACACTGGCATAAGGAATCTTTGACATATGCTCCACCTCATCTTCGGATTGAGGCATTTATAACTCTGAAAGTTTAAAATGAGGAGCTAATGGTGTACTTACAGGCTTGCACGTATGCATATTGAATCTCTCGAGAATCCTTTCAATATACCTCTTCTGAGAAAGATGTACAACACCGTCTTCTCTTGAAATCTCCATACCAAGGATTTTCTTTGCAGCTCCTAAATCCTTCATGTCAAATTCCTTACTTAACAGTTTCTTCAAAACATTTATCTCTGTAATGTTGTTAGCAACAATAAGTATATCATTAACATACAACAGTAAATAAATTATTGAGTTACTAGACATCTTCTTGTAATACACACAGCTATCAAATGCACTTCTTGAGAATTCATATATAGTCATGAATCCATCAAACCTCATGTACCTGTCTAGGGAATTGCTTCAAACCATACAAAGACTTCTTTAGTTGGCATACGTGATCTTCTTTTCCCTCAGCTAGAAAACCTTCAGGCTGATCCATATAGATTGTCTCTTCTAGATCACCGTGTAAGAAAGCAGTTTTGACATCAAACTGTTGAAGCTCCAAGTCAAATTGTGCAACTAATGCTAGTAGCACGCGAATTGAGATATGCTTCACGACTGGAGAGAAAATCTCATTGTAGTTAATTCCCTCCTTTTGACTGAAACCTTTTGCAACCAATCTCGCCTTAAACCTAGCATTTTCCACTTCAGGAATTCCCTCTTTCTTTCTGTAGATTCACTTGTATCCAACTGTCATCTTCCCCTTTTATCAATTCACTAAGACCCAAGTATGATTCTTGTGAAGAGACTCCATCCCTTCAGTCATGGCTAATCTCCATTGTGCATTATCCTTGCAAGAAGTTGCTTTAATATACGAGGAGGGCTCCAGATCCTTAATCTCTTCTTGTGCAGCTACAAACGCATATGCAATCAAGTATGCTTGATTTCTAAGGCATTCCGGTTCTCGTGTCTGCCTCTTCTCCCTCCCCTTCGCAATTCTGTATGGTTTATTGACAGCAAGTTCTTCAAGGTCTACATCTTCTGACTCTTCTTTAACCTGAGTCTCTTGATCCTTTTCCTTGGCAAGCTCCACCGGAGGCTCCACCTGCTCGTTTTTCTTATTTCCTAAAAACTCCACGGAAACTTTACGGGGATCAAGTATAGAGGATTCATCGAAGGTGACATCTCTACTAACTATAAATTTGAGTAAAGACAAACACCAAAGTTTGTACCCTTTTACTCCATCCACATACCCTACGAATATGGCCTTCTTAGCCCTTGGTTCAAGCTTTCCTTCATTAACGTGATAATAAGCTGGACACCCAAATACTCGTAAGTATGAATAGTTAGAGGGTTCACCTGACCATACCTCATTCGGAGTCTTAAAGTCAATTGTCGATGCTAGAGATCGATTGACAATATGAGTAGCAGTGTGAACTGCTTCAGCTCAAAATACTTTGGACATTTTGGCTTGTATGAGCATACAACGAGCCTTTTTAAGAAGAGTTCTGTTCATTCTCTTGGCAACTCCATTCTGCTGTGGGGTATGCCTGACAATCATATGTCTTGAGATCCCATGAACCTTGCATAATTCATTAAACTCTTCATTGCAAAACTCCAAGCCATTATCTGTGCGAAGATACTTGATTTTCCGCTCCATTTGATTTTCAACCAAAATCTTCCACTCTTTAAATGCTTCAAAAGCATCACTTTTTGCCTTCAAAAAATGCAACCAAACCGTTCGTGAGAAATCACTAATAAAAGTGAGAATATACCTCTTTCTGCCCTTCGATAGAAGTTTAGAGGGACCCCATAAATCTGAATCGATGTAGTCTAGGACTCCTCTTGTCTTGTGTTTGCCACTGCTGAAGCTGACCTTCTTCTGCTTCCCTAGAACGCAGTGCTCACAGAAGTCAAGTGTGCTGATCTTCTCACTGTCACACCTTCTTTTTACCTATTACACCCCCGAGAAGGAGTATAATAAAGGGATTTTTTTCCAATTAAAGGACAATCATAGCAGGATTCATTTATTAAAAGATTCAGAGTCGCCACTTGGGAGATTTATGGTGTCCCAAGTCACCAGTTTGAATCCTGAGTCGAGGAAAGGTCTTGACTCTGTTTAACAGTCCGTGAACCAGAAATCCGGATAAGGAATTCTGTTAACCCGGGAGAAGGTGTTAGGCATTCTCGAGTTCCGTAGTTCTAGCACGGTCGCTCAACTGTTATATTTGGCTTAAATTATCTGATTTTAACAATTATGAACCTATGTGCAAATTGTAACTTTAACCGTTTTTATTTATTATTTTTAACGAGGAATGCAACGTCGTGAAAATGTGTCTCGAACCACGTCACATAAATGCACCCGTGGTTGTTAACACATTCCGACTTCGTTGAGATTTGTATTTGGGTCACCTAAATGTGCACCCGAGTTTAGGGAGATAATGTTATTAAAATACGCGCTTAAAGAGACTAACGCATTATTATCTTCGGGAAAAGCCGTGAAATTCAATAAACGGCCCATCCCGGATTCTAAGTATTTTAGTATATAGCCATTTATTGAGAGTCCCGCAATTTATGCGTTTTGTTTGGCGAGGCTCATCTCATTTATTGTTTTAAAGGGCAATCCTAGAGAAAACTACAATTTTCTACTTAATCTTGTCTCTAAAAAAAATCCTAACCCATTAACATTGTTAGCAACCATTATTGAAGGTGTCAAAATATCAAGTCAAAGCAACACTTTAATAACCAACCCAAATTCCCAGCAGACCGGGCGTTGACGAAACAGCCTAAATAAAAAGAGAAATCGTGTAACTTTGCAAAAAGACAAATCTCGTCTGGTATTGGGCCTAAAAATGAGTTCAGGCCTGGAACAACAAGATTGTCACGATGGGATTCTTAAAGGTGCCTAAACCTCTGTCATTTTCTATTTGAACCTTAGACTAACATATAAATTTTTAACAACATAGTAGGCTTAATTATGTACTATCATTTTTAAGTGTATGCCACTACCGGTCTGTTAATTCTGATTCATGCATTTTTAAAATATTCATATATGGTTTAACAAATAAGAGACAACATTACCTAGTTAAATGAGTAAAACAAATTCAATTGATTTAAGCTATACATATGGGTTGTTTAATGAGACGGAAAAAAAATGGTTGAAATCGAATTTAAGGCTGTCCGGATCTGCATGATTGTTGATCTTTCTTCTTCATTTTTGAAAGATTTACAGGTTAGACCAATTTGAAGTCTCGAATGGAAATCAGCTAAGCTAACAGGAAACTGATTCAGCTTAATTACTACTAGTACTTAAAGAGACCGATCTCCAGATACATGAGCATACACCTGATGCTAAAAAACTACATTAGCTAAGCGTTCAACATGTCCTTTGTTCATACATATTTTTCACACAAGTCATTATATATTAAAAGTTCCACCAGTCCAAATTACTTTAAAAAAACAGTCCTAAACTAATCCAGTTATACAAACTACATCAAACTTCAGGTAAACAGACCATTTTTACACATTAAATTGAACAGAAATGGAACCAAACTCAGGATTCAACTTCAATTAACTCTTTACTTCATTTCTCTTCAAATCAAACTACATGGCTTCATCAAAGCTTATATGAAATCATAAGAGATACCTGGAAGTTGAAATACAAGTAAGAAGAAAGGGAGGTCAGCTACAGATTGAGCAAACAGCACCACGGATCACAGCAGCAGCCAATCAGATTCAAACCAACAACAATAGCAATTCCAAACCAGAAACACACCCAAGCAAAAGTATGAAAGGATTTGTAAAAAATCAATAGCAATAGCCAACACCCAAAAACTCAACTGAGCTTGAATTAAATCAAAACTGGACCAGAACTTCAATGGAATAATGAAGCTAAGTGTATGTCTATATTCTCAGTATGTAATCAGTCTAGTGGTTTTGAATCAGAAAAATGAAATCAATGAAGAAAAAGAAAACTTCAATGAAATAGTGAGGCTTTCAGTATTTCCCCTCTATTTGTTTAAGCTTTAAACTCTCTCAGATTCTCTCTCAAACTGCGTGAGAACAGCCCCTTAAAACTCTCTTAAAATGTTGTCGTAAAACTGATGCCTGAAGAACTGCCTGAATCCTCCACTTTCAAAAACTAATCAAGAGCTGATTAACTCTCAAGAACTAAATGCTTGAAGAACTCTAAACTCTCAGAATGCTCTCTCAGACTCTCAATTGAATGCCTTCTCTCTATCTCTCTAAAACTGATCCCCCCCAAGACTGATTTTTCTCTCTATTTTATACCCAAAACCGACCCTTTTTTATAGCTCTTAAGAGCATTAAGACCAATTAATAAAACCATTCACCCATCCTATTCTCTGACAGCCACTACTAAGTATCTAATTTCATTTTTTAATTCGAAGGTGTATGGGCAGCCTGAATTTTAAACTCAGGCGTGCCCTGACAACAATATTGTCATGCCATTTTAAACAACAATCTTTTAAAAATACACATCATGTTAGTTAATCCCAGCACTAACCTGGGTCAGTTGGGCCAAAAGCAAAGCTAAGTTCAGGTTTTACAGCTAACGGAAACAACACATTGACTCTTTTTAACCTCTTAAATAAACCAACACATACAAAATCGAACCAGACAATTCAAAATGATAATTGGGAGATACAGGGGATTCGAGTGATCTAAATAAAGTCCAACTGACTTTAAAATCAAACTAACGGACAAACATATTCAATCGATTCAAAAGACTATAAGATATACTAACAATAAGTGATGAAAAATTGGACCAGAAAAAGGTCCGAAAGAGGGGGAAGAAGTAATTGACAGAAATGATAAATTACAACGAGACTCAATCCAATAAAAAATAACAACAACAAAAATAAAAAAGAAAAGAGAAGAAAATACCTCAAAAACTTAGACCAAGCTCCCATTCGTTTTAGTCGAAACTTCAACTTAAGTTTGAAGCCGAAACGGACCTTAATCGAGTGTTCTAGACTGAGAACACATGACTAAGGTCGTCCACGACCTCAATTTTTATTTTTGGATAGATTCCCAGGTTTTGGTTCTTCTAGGGTTCGTACAATTCGACAAGTTCCAGCTTGATTCGAGTGAAAGCATTATAAGATTTGGGACGAGGGTAGCCTGGTGGTTCAGGGGTGTAACTTTGGGAAGGTTTAGGTCTGGCGCTGCCACTAGGGGATCTTGTGGCAGCGCTAGGGTTCTTGGCTCAAAATTGATATTCGAGGAGGGGGGGTTGGGATTCGAGGGGAAGCAGCCATGGATTTGAACAAAGGAGGTCGTGAGGGGGCTTGTGACGACCCGACCCGTCGTCTTATGAGTTATCACCCCGTTTCCCCCACAATATGCTTCTCTATGTTTCAATATCAGTATTTGAGGTGATCGTGTAGAATTGGATTGGTTTTAGATGGAAATGAGACACTTAACCTCTTAAAGAGAAGCTTGTTTTGAAAAAGTCAACCGGAAGTTGACTATTTAGTTAGAGGGCTCGGATGTGAATTCCGGTGATTTTGTTAGCTTTGGGGGATGATTTTTGACTTAGGAGTGTGATCAGAAGTAATTTTGGAGGTCCGGTGTAGAATTAGGCTTGAATTGGCGAAGTTAGTATTTTGGCGAATTCCGGTTGATAGGTGAGATTTGATCCGAGGGTCAGAATGGAATTCCAAGAGTTGATGTAGCTTTGTTGGGTGATTTTGGATATGTGTGCAAATTTTCAGGTCATTCGGACATCGTTTGGTCGGATTTTTGATCAAATGCGTGTTTTGGAAGTTTTAGAAGAACTTAGGCTTGAATTCGATGTAATTTGATGGTCTTGGCATTGTTTGATGCATTTTGATGATTGGAACAAGTTTTTATGATGTTGTAGGAGGTGTTGGTATTTTTGGTTGAGGTCTCGGGGGCCTCGGGGTGATTTCAGATGGTTAACGGGAGCTTTTAAAGTTGGAAAATTTCATAATAGACGAAAGTTGTAAATGAGTGCGCACAAGACCTCACTTTGGACGACCATATCTCCCATTATATTAGGATTTGGGTGATTTACAACCTATTAAATTAAAGTTCTTTGCGTCTAGTTTCTAATGCAACAAACCGTTCGTCATTTGGAGGTGTATACAGGAAGTTATGACCATTTTACTGGTCAGGTGTCACTCGCGCGAACAGTGCGCGAACTTTGCGAAAGTTCGCGCGTTTTTCTGAGTATTCTGCCCCGACGCGCGAACAACGCGCGAACTATGCGAAAGTTCGCGCGCCTGGAGCGTTTTTAAGTACCTTAAGGACCGGAAATAAGAGAAATTGAGTCATTTCTCAAGCTTAGGGTTCCCTCTACACCCCAACTCGACCAAGGCATCCAATTTCACACCTAAGGTGAGTTTTTAAGTGTGTTTTCATGGTGATTTCAATTCTCAATCACTAGTTACAACATGATTTTGATTGGACTTCATAGGATTTCTTCAAAATCTCAAGAACATCCCAAAGTTGTCTTTCACGATTTGGTCCACAAGAGGTAAACCTACACCTTAGACTTACATATATGTGTTATTATGGAATTATGAGTATGAATCATGTATTACAACTTATGGTATAGTGATTGGAGACCATAAATTTCCAATTGAAATACATGAACATGGTAGGTATTTAAATGTGTATATTTGATGGAATTTTGTTGGTTTGGGTGTGAATTGTTGATCACACACGTGATGTTAGGAGT
>MU723042.1:5191-25296 GCA_026770625.1 Nicotiana glauca
GTATACTATCAATTTAAGAGAGTATACCAAATATTCATCTTTCCGCCCAATATGTACGTCATACCATCACACTAAGCATAATCATATATCAAGATAGACCGAAACCCCAAATCAAGTAGGGTCAAAACTAATATACAAGAGAATCAAGAACCATATTAAAGATGGTTTCCTAGTTCGTACTTAATACGGACAAGTTCCATAATTCAAGACGAACTACAAATCCAAAGTCAAGATGACAAAAGATCCGAATCAAGAGGTATGCCAAGATGAGTGATAAAGTCACTGCTATAAGTAGGGGTGTGCATTCGAATCGGTTTATCGATAAATCGAATCGATTATTTGTTATCGGTTTATCGATTTCGATTCGATTTTGTCCTCTTCGGTTATCGGTTTATCGATAAACCGATAAGCTACAGTAATTAAAAAAATTAATTTTTTTTACCCTTATTCTATAATACCCTTTCATTTACCTTAAGTCCCTAACCCTATTATTTCCTCTACCACATTTAAGGAATGATCATATTTAAAGCTCAAGGGAATGAAGTTCAAATTAATGGAAAACTGAATTAGCCGTGATGATGTATTTTGGTTTTTTGTTTTTTGTTTTTTATTTTTTATACCGTTGGAGTGTTGATGGCATACATTTGATCCCTTACTTTAGTTTCGTTGCATGTGTTTGTTGACACAATTTTTACTTTATAAATTGTGCTCTTCTTATTTTAGCTTTTTTTGTCCATATTAGTTAGGTGTGTTTGTAGCGATATACTTTCCGTGGAATCCCATAAATTTTCTTATTAGTGTAATCGATAATCTAATTGATAAGCCCCCAAAATTAATAAATCAAAATCGAAAAAATCGAAACCTTATTGAAACGATAACGATAAGCATATGTACAAATCGATAATCGATAAATAATTATCGATAAGGGTCAAAATCGAATGCACACCCCTAGCTACAAGAAGGACAAAGTCCCAACAAGAATGCAAAATGATCAAACAATCCGCACGAATGGGCGATTTTAGCAAATATCTTATAATACTTGATATACTATGAATATTACAATATAAATTGAAGACAAGGAAAATAAAATGTCCAGTTTTTTCCAAAATATTACAGCAAGCAAAAAGAGTACAAGTTTATACACAAACCTCAGTGTTTTACCATAACACAATTCAATCACAACTTGGGGATGTTCGAATTGTCTACACCGTAAACAAACCAAATCTGTCAACTTCCTCAAATACTTCTCATTTGATCTCTCAAGGATTTATATACCTTAAATAAATAATCAAATATATACATAAGTTCAGTAATTTAACAAGTCAAACTAATTATGAAATTGGTAAAAATTACCCAAAAACGTTTGAACAACAGATTCACTCTTTTGAGTTGTGACTCAGTTTTGAAGATCTATTCGGACAAAATAGATTTTATAGTCTTCATAAAAGTTGTAGGTCTATGTCTTACAGTTTCAGAACATCTTGAATCACCCCCATATCAATTTTTTACAGAAAGTTATGCGAAAATTACTAACAGTAGTCCAAAGAGTATTTCAAAAATTAAAAATCTGGGTAGCACATGCCCAGTATTTCATGATCATTTTTCAGGTACATAACAACGGAACTAGATTTTGATTCCTTCATAAGAGTTGTAGATTTGTGAAATAACTTTCCAGAAAGTCCTAGATCCATTAAATCGGAGCTTTGTATGAAAAGATATATATAAAATAATAGTATATGTCTAGTATAAAAACGAGTTTAGAAACTTACCTAGAGGAACAACTTGATCTTCACCCAAAAACAAAATTGCTTGTTGATTTAGTAGAAAATCCCTAAATTTTCAAGAAAAATTAGTGCCATGGAGGAGAGAGAGATAGAGATCGTGATATAGAGAGATAGAGAGAGAGAGAGAGATGGGAAGATAGAGAGAGATAGGAAGATGGTCTTCCTTTTTTCCTTTTTTTTCCTTAAAGAATAAACCAAAAAAATCAGGATTTTTTTCATATATTGACCATTTCACATTTAAAAAGTGCAAGTTAAAAATATTTCTTCGTTATAAAAAAAAGCTCAATCAAGAATACAAATATTATAAAAATTTTGTGATGTTACATTAAGAACCCCGTCGAAAGAGATCCGTCGTCGGGACAAGTCATTTCTTATGTTCACTGACCTAATGGCTATTACTCTACACTAACACAATAAAAGACAAAACAATCAAAAAAACAAAGAAAAATAGTTAATTGTTATAATTAAAACAATACAATGAAGTATTCCTATCCCAACCCCACACTTAATTTAAGGACATGTCCTCATGGCCAATTAAATTAAAAGAAGGGAAATGGAACTTCCCTGACTGCTCAATCTTGGTCGGAGACAGAGCCGACATTAACATTGCATGTCCGACCCAATACACGGAGCCAACCCATGATGCATTTTTCAGATTTCTTCTGCTGGGTGGCCATGTCATCAACACGAGTCCCCAGGTCAGTCACTAAGGTTCGTATTTCAACTATCTCCTACTCCATGAGGTCTAACCACTATCCTCGACTGGCCCTAGATGGGCCTGTAGCATCATCAACTTGTGGTTGAGCTGGCTGCTCATCACCTACTATCTCCTCAGCATCAGCTACCTATTTTTGTTGTTCCTCCTCCTCCTCTACGTCATCACCTTCATCAGATTCATGGCCAATCAATTCCTCGGCAGATACCACTTCCTTACCTGTGGTGACCCTCTCAGCTGTGAAAGGATTAACCACAGGAACTGGGCCATCTAAAGCAAGGTTGCTTGGCACATTAGCTTGAAAGCACAACCGGGTGACAAGAGACGGGTAGTATAACCCATAGCGTTGAACCCGGACCCACTGGAACATTTTATCGTGTATGACTCTGGCCACATCAAAAGAAGCATTATTCATGAAGCACCAGATTAAGCATCCTCGAGGGATGTTCACCTCTGACAGATTCTTGGAGGGTAGGAGTCTACTATTAATAAAGTACAACTAGCATTTGGTCTCAAACTTAAGGGCCGAGGAGTTGAATTTATATCCATATTTGTACCACTGTAGTGTGATTCCCGGTTGGCAGATGATGTCAGTGAATTGGGACTACTTAGTATGTTTGCTATTGTATGCTTGGTATGCGTCCACGTATACCCGGGCTGGTGGAGGCAACCTGTAGATAGCCCGGATAGTCTCCAAAGAAGCGTTGACTGGTCTTTTGCGCACTGTGACCGTGTAGTCCTCATGTTCTGGGAGATTCGCATAGAATTCCCTAACAAGCATGACATTGGCAGTGGTCGGCTCCTTAAAAAATATATCTAGGTTTCGCCGCCTCAACTCGAGTGGTATATTTGGGCAGGTAATCTCCAGTGCATTGGGGTCCATTGCTTGTGTCTGGGGCAATTGTTTTGGCCTCTTTTTTGTTTAACCTGTCATGTGCCTTGGCGGACACGAACTTTTGACTATTGAAGGGCCTTGTATCAACCGACTTTCGAGGCCTACCCCCAGTGTTGGCTGGAACTGGCCGGCTGGAGGAGGAACCCGTTGCTTGGCGTTTGCGAGGAGCCATTGTACCTACAAATAATCCAACATCTCCGAGGCTATTTTTGCTAAACTTTTATAAATGAGAAAAATCTAAATAATGGCGTCAAGTGCACAAACCCCCTAGGGTGAAATTTAAAAATAATCAGATTTACAAGTGGTCGTTCAAAAATAGTCCAGTTTTAAAAGTAATCAAAATTTAGCCACTTTTCATGTAAAGATAAATCTGAGCGAAAACACTGTTCAAAACCCGGAAAATACGCCAGTATATTATGATGGAGTTCCAGCATAAGTATACTTGAACTCCAGCATATTATACTGGAGTTCCAGGATAAGTATGTTGGAACTTCAGTTTGATGTAGTTCCAGCATAAGTACACTAGAACTCCAGCATAATATAGGAATTTTTGCCTCCTACAACAAAGGTTAACACCTTATTTATTTTAAATAAATACCATTTAAAAAACTTATATTCTATAGATACCTTTTAAGGGTTTACAGCAAAATATTTAATTTTGGTTACCTCCTAGCCCTAAGCCACTAAATATGCTATTCAGTTGCACTATTTTCTTTCTCTCTCTGCTTTGATACATCCCATTCTCTTCCCCCATTCCTTCAAAACACATTGCTCAATCTCAAAATTCCTCTCACCTACACTATTTTCTTTTCATTCCGATCAATTCTTGCACCGAATTGAATATGTTGGGTAGCATTGGACCTCAGTATTCCTAATCAAGTCTTCCCCAGGCAAGAATCCATTCGCAGTCCATCAAAACTCAATTATGAGTCTTTAGCGTCGTTAGGCAATGAATCAATTTCGAAAATTTTGGATTCGGTTCAGCGATTGCGTGCTTTGAGGTAGGTAACCATGGAATTTCATGGGATCTCATCAAATCAGTCTTGTCCGTCGGTGACAGAGTCTTTGGGATTTCATCGGAGGGAATTCAATCTGACCACCGACAAAATATAAAGCCTTGGATATAATGGCCGATGAAGCAGCGGCGATGGAACAACAGGGTGGACGGCCGAGATTGAATCTGTTGGGTAGCAGGTAATGAAAAAAGGTGTCGCGTGTTGTAGCTTCAAACGTTGCTACGGGTGATTCGCTGGAAATTAGGGTTTGTTCTTGAACAAAGACGATGGAGTTTGAGGCTGAGCAACTTGATTTTATGTTAATATATTTCAATGTATTTTCATGTATTTTATTGTATTCATTGTCTTTTTTTTCATTGTAATTCAATTTGTCTCATTGTATTCCATTTATTTTATTGTATTCACTGTCTTTTTTCATTGTATTTCAATGTATCCTGATGTATTTTATGTATTTCATTGTATTCACTGTCTCGTTATATGCCATGAATGTATTCATATATTTTTTAATTAATATAATTTATGTATTCAGATGTACTATATAATTTCTCTGAAGATTGCTATGTTTTGGGGTATTTTTCGGTTGAGAATCTTTTTTATAACCGAAATTACAATTTTGTGTGTTATAATTGAGTTTGTTGAGTTATATTAGGAGTCTATTATGTTAATTGATTCAATTTTCGTTTTAAAAATAGTGTAATCCCTTATTTCACGTCGTGAATACAGTGGAATACAATAATTTATCCAGTTGTAATCCCATGTCACACTCCATGAATACAGTCGAATACACTCGAATACAAAAACTGATTAGCTGGACTTCCCTGATTCACTCCTATTTTTGCTATTGTATTCATGAATACAATAGCTTAAATACATCAAATACATCTTATAACCACAAAAAAGGTATTTATAATCCGTAATATAGCAAATGGTATCTATAGATGACTAATTACTACTAAAAGATAGTACTTTATGAAAATTTTCTCATAATATACTGGAGTTCGATCAAGTATAACGGTCCAGTATAATACGCTAGAAGTTCATACATAAGTGCTCGAATCTCCATTATGTGGAACTTTCCGTGTGTTGGAGTTCCAGCATAATATGCTGGAAGTTCATAGGTGCACCGAACTCCAGTATATTATGTTGGATCGGTCTCTGTTACAGCAAAATAGTGGTTATTTTGCTTTGACTTGGTAAACGCTAGCTATTTTTGAATGACCAGTCCGAAAATTGGCTAGACCATGCTATTTTTACAAAACCCAATGTTGGTGTCACTGTTTAAATTTTCACCAAAATTTTTAATTTTTTGCACGTCTATCCACTTCGGAACAACTTCAAATATGCAGTCGTTTTTGCCAGACTTCAGCCATTTTTGCCTGAAGTTCATGTACATATGGGCTATGGCTAAAGTTCATGTTGGTTTTTTTTTAATGTATTTAATTAATATATTAAATACTTAAAAGAAGGTGAATGGAAATAGAGGAAAATCAATTTTTTGAGTGAAATTTTAAGTTCCCCCTTGGTAAATGGACATTGTACCATATGGGAAGAGGAATATGTTTTTTATGGGTATATAAGCAATTGCTCTTTTTCTAGCTCTTAAAGAGTTGAGAAGAATGCAAGCCTCTCGCCATCGTCATCGTCGCTCGCTCGGCTCGGCTCGGCTTCGGCTTCGGCTTCGGATTCGGATTTGGTCAAATGATCGATTGATTGATTAAATTTTTGGACCAAATTTATTTGTTAATAGTAAAATATTAACAAAAATGTTATTAAATATTTGTTTTAACAACAAAATATTGATATTAAATATTAATATTAAATCCAATCCGTTTTTCTGTTTTGGTAACAGAAAATTAACTACCCTTCAATTTTTCCTCTTTATTTTCCCTCTTTATTGTTGAGTAGATGGTCATTTATGTAATGACATTTATGTTGTGGCCGTTTTGCATAAACAGTCATTCTGAAGAGTTGCACCTCTTCAGATTTTAGCCCAACTTTTGCTATAAATACAATACTATTCTGCTCATAATTTCACTACAATTTTCTGAGTTTCTCCTCTTTCTGCATACTTTTAGCATCAAACAAAGCAACAATAAGTGTTATTTGCTACCGAACTTTGTGTTCGCTGAAACACTGGGATTTAAAGTACCACTACACCCGTGTGTAATTCGTTCTATCCTGGGAGGAAATAATCGATAACCTTGGGTACTGGCAGGGGATTAAATTCCTTAAGGAAACACTGTGAATTCGGTGGGCTCGAATTGATTTTCTGTTTATGTTCATTTGTATTTCCAGAATTATTTTTCAAATACAGTCTACTAACAAGCTTAAGGAATTTAAATATTTCTGTATTTGTACTTACTATTTCTGGAGAGTAAAACCTTTGTGGTTTTGTACTCTATTAAAATCTAAGTGATTTTAATATTTGTGTCATTCTTTTACAGAAATGACTAATGAGAATGAGAACCAAGTTGTTCGAATGGTGATTGCCAATGCCTCAACAAGCCGAACGACACCGGCAGCATTGGCACCGGTAGAGAAACCCAAAAAAAATTTCGGGATTAATTTCAAGCGCTAGCAGCAAAAGATGTTCTTCTATTTGACTATAAGTCTCCAGAAGTTCATCAAGGAAGATGTTCCTGTGCTATCCGATAAAACTTCAGAAATTGAACGCTTTCTTGTGATTGAGGCATGGAAGCATTCATATTTTTGTGCAAGAATTATATTTTAAGCGGACTGAAGGATGCTTTGTATAACATCTATAGTGGCATCAAAACATCAAAGGAACTGTGGCCTGCGCTTGAAAAAAATACAAAACCGAAGATGTTGGGTTGAAAAAGTTTGTTGCAGTAAAGTTTTTGAACTACAAAATGGTAGATAGCAAGTCTGTTATTACCCAAGCCCATGAATAGCAAGTGATTATTCACGATCTCCTTGCTGAAGGTATAAATCAAATTAATATTGATGTTGAAAGTAGTAATCTTATTATTTTTACTAACAGAAATTTCATTGAAGGTCTTGTCATCAATGAAGCATTCCAAGTAGCAGCGATGATTGAGAAGTTGCCTCCTTTGTGGAATGTTGGCCCAAGTTCAGATGAAGTTTTGAAGATTGACAAATAAACTCAGTCATGGATCAGGTTCATCATGTGAGACACAGTGGTTATTTACTTATACATGTGAGATATACGTGAAAAAGATAAGTCTCAAGGATCAAGCAACAATATCTTCTGAATTGATTGAAAAGGTTGCATAAAGGATGAGGAGATGAGGTCTCCTAATGTGAAGAGAACTTAATCCGGATCAAGGTTAAGGGTTGGAGTTTGTAGTGTTCTAGGACTCAAATTCGATGAAGGATCAACAATTGAGTCGCAATCAAACTCTAACTACTAACTCATTAAATAATAGTGATTGTTCACTTTTACAGGTATGCACAAACGCAGAAGTTAAACTAAATTGAGAGCAAAAGAGCGAGGCAATTTTGCAAGCAATTTATGTGAGATTCAAGTGTGCATTCCTGAAGCTACTTGAACAAGATAGAAGAACCAGTTCCTTATGTCTTTCTTTTATTATAGTTCAATTGTAGTAGGTGTTTTAAAGTTGTACCTTTCTAGCTTTCATAGAAGCAATTGTATTAGGTACTTTTAGTATTCAAGTTAGAGTTAACTTGAAGGTGTCGCAACAGTTGAGACTGTGTGCCACATTGGGATTAGAGTTTAATCCTTAGGCTTACAAAAGTTTTGTAAATGCTATTTTGGCCTAGTGATTTTAGTGGAAGTTTGGGAAAATCCTACTGAGTAGTAGGTCGTGGTTTTTTCACCTTTTGAGCTAGGTGTTTTCCACGTTAAAATCTTTGTGTTCTTTATTTTGTGCACTCTTAAACAGTATTAGTAAGTATACCTAGAAGAACCAGGTTCTTCTAGAGCGAAAATTGAGTACCACACAAATCACTCCCTTCTTGTGTGGTATTGACGTTTAGAACATAATGCAAGGACTTCAAAAACTACTGGAAACACAAACGCAAGGAGATGTCCCTTGAAGATCTCATTATTCGGTTGAGAATCGAAGAGGACAACAAAGCTGCTGAAAAGAGAGGCCGTGGGAACTCAATAATAATGAGAGTAAATATTGTTGAAGAGAACAAAAAGAGAAAGAAAGCTTCTGCACAAAACTGCTACAATTATGAAAAAACCGAACACAAATCTACGGAGTGTCATGCTCTGAAGAAAGACAAGAAGAAGGGTCAAGTAAACATGGTTGAAAAGCATGATGATATTGATGACTTATGTGCCATGCTCTCCGAATGCAACTTGGTGGGCAATCCTAAAGAGTGGTGGATTGATTCTGGGGCCACTCGCCATGCTTGTGCTGTTAGAGAAGCTTTTTCTACTTATGCTCCTGTTGGACCCGATGAGACGATTTCTATGGGAAATGCTTCAAATGCCAAGATTGAAGGATGTGGGAAGATATTTCTCAAAATGACTTCCGGCAAAGTGGTAACTTTGAACAACGTCCTTCATGTTCCCGAGATTAGGAAGAACTTAATCTCTACTGGACTTCTTGTTAAGAATGGTTTTAAATGTATTTTTGTTTCCGACAAGGTTGTAATAAGTAAAAATGAAATGTTTGTAGGAAAAGATTACCTCACTAAGGGTCTTTTCAAGCTGAATG
The DNA here is from genome assembly GCA_026770625.1 of Nicotiana glauca. NCBI lineage: Eukaryota > Viridiplantae > Streptophyta > Magnoliopsida > Solanales > Solanaceae > Nicotiana > Nicotiana glauca. Next base: position 14,272 of record MU723042.1, read on the forward strand.
TAATGGTTGTTGAAAATAATAATAAAATTTCAGCTTTGTTTTACTTACGTGAGTCAAATAAATTATGGCATATACGTTTGGGTCATGTCAATTATAAAACCTTAGGGAAAATGATTAATTTGGAAGCATTGCCCAAGTTTGAGTGTGACAAGTCAAAATGTCAAGTATGAATGGAATATAAGTATGTTAAACATCCTTATAAGTCAGTTGAAAGGAATTCACATCCTTTAGACTTAATTCACACAGATATTTATGACATGAAGTCAATACCATTTTGCGGTGGAAAGAAGTATTTCATAACTTTTATTGACGATATTACTCGATATTGCTATGTTTACTTACTTAAAATGAAGCAATAGACGTATTCAGGCAATGCAAAATGAAGTTGAAATGCAACTTAACAAGAAAATTATAATGATAAGAAGTGATAGGGGTGGTGAATATGAATCTCCTTTTAAACAAATATGTTTAGAGTATGAAATTATTCATCAAACAACGTTCCCTTACATGCCCCAATCTAATGGGATTGTAGAAAGAAAGAATCGTTCATTAAAGGAGATGATGAACGTATTATTGATAAGTTCTGGTTTACCACAGAACTTGTGGGGGGGAAGCCATTCTTACGGCTAGACGAATACTAAATTGAGTACCCCATAGCAAAACACAATCCATTCCATATATAAAATGAAAAGGAAGGAAGCCCGACTTGAATTATTTTAAAGTGTGGAGGTATTTGGCAAAAGTGCAAGGTCCTAAATCCAAAAGGGTAAAAATAGGACCAAAAACCGTTGATTGTGTTTTCATAGGATATGCGACTAATAGTAAAGAATATTGATTTTTGGTTCATAAATCAGAAAATCCCGACATTCATAATAATACGGTTATAGAATCAGATAATGCTGAGTTCTTTGAAAATATATATCCGTATAAAAAGGAATGTGAGTCGATTGGTGAAAGATCTAAACGACCTCGGGAAGAAACAAAAGAAAGTACACTTAACCATGAGGATCTAAGACGTAGTAAACGTCAAAGAACGTCTACTTCATTTGGACCAGATTTTGTGACTTTCTTATTAGAAAATGAGCCTCAAACATTTAAAGAAACTACGTCTTCTTCAGAATCATTGTTATGAAAATAGGCAGTTAATAGTGAAATAGAATCCATATTGAACAACCATACATGGAAATTAGTTGATCTTCCTCCTGGAAATAAACCGTTGGGTTCTAAATGGATCTTTAAGAGGAAAATGAAGGATGATGGCACTATTGACAAATATAAGGCAAGACTTGTGGTCAAAGGGTATAGACAACGATAATGTCTTGACTATTTTGATACATACTCTCCAGTTATAAGAATTACGTCCATACGAACGCTAGTAGCATTAGATGCAGTTTATGTTCTTGAAATTCATCAAATGGATGTTAAGACGACCTTCTTAAATGGAGAGTTGGAGGAAGAAATCTACATGGAATAACATGAAGGGTTTGTGGTTCCAGGTAAAGAAAAGAAGGTCTGTAGACTTGTTAAGTCCCTTTACGGATTAAAACAAGCACCCAAACAATGGCATGCAAAATTTGACCAAACAATGTTGTCAAATGGATTTAAGATATATGAATGTGATAAATGTGTGTACATTAAAAATGTTCCAAATCACACAGTCATTGTTTGCTTATATGTGGATGATATGCTCATAATGAGTAATGACATTGCCAACATAAATGCTACTAAGCGTATGCTAACTAGCAAGTTTGATAAAAAGACTTGGGAGTTGCTGATTTAATTTTGGGAATTAAGATCCATAAGACTTCTCAAGGTCTAGCGTTATCACAATCTCATTATATAAGACAGTACTTTAAAAATTCAAGCAATTGGGCTTTAAAGTTGCAAAGACTCTAATTGACGTGAATCTTGCATTAGCAAAGAACAAAGGGCAAAACATATCACAATTAGATTATGCTCGTGTGTTAGGTTGCTTAATATACACCATGAATTGTACATGACCAGATATAGCTTGTGCTATAAGTAAATTGAGTAGATATACGAGCAATCCAGGTCAATCTCAATTGGATGGCCATGAAATGAGTTTTGGGGTATTTAATACATACCCAGGAATTTGCCTTGCGCTATAGTAAATATCATGCGGTCATTGAGGGATACTGTGATGCAAATTAGATCACCGGATCAACTGATTCCAAGTCCACAAGTGGATATGTATTCACTATTGGTGGAGGAGCGGTATCTTGGAAGTCGTTCAAATAAACTTGTATTGCCCGCTCTACAATGGAGGCTGAGTTTATAGCCTTGGATAAAGCCGGTGAAGAAGTTGAATGGCTCCGAAATTTCTTGGAAAATATTCCATTTTTCCCAAACCGTTGTAACAAATATGCATACATTGTGATAGTCAAGCGGCAATTAGAAGGGCTGAAAGCGTTATGTATAACGGTAAATCTCGTCATATACGATGAAGACATAAAACCGTTAGACAATTACTTTCTAGAGTAATTATCACGATTGACTATGTAAAGTCAAGTGATAATGTGTCGGATCCACTTACAAAAGGCCTAACTAGAGATGTAGTTGAGAAATCATCAAGGGGAATGGGACTGTAGCCGAGAACAAGTCATACTGGCGGTAACTCTACATAGAAGATTGGAGATCCCAAGATCTAGGTTCAAGGAGATCAAACAAAGTCATTAATGACGGTTCAATATTGTCAAATAAACTTTTGGTTCATTCTCGTGATGAGACAATGTTCAGTACCAAGGATAAAGCATTAAGGCTTTTTAATGATTTCTAAATTTTATGCGGGGTATATTAAATAGTGTATCTACAAGATGATACGTTTAGGAATCACCTATGTACGTGTGAAGTGTTAGACACTTCAAGGAGAACTTCGTAAGCTTAGTTCTCTACGCACTTATGAAATCAGGCGGCGTTCATGGCTGAAACGAACACAACAATGAGAACCAAAAACGGTTAAGTGTTGGTTGTGTGACTTGTGGTTGTCTAGATATACACCAAAGTTCAACGATTCAAAGATATCAAATCTACCGATTGATCGAGTATATCCGATATTAGTTCACTACGGAAAGTTCAAAGGGAAACCTACTTATCTAGATGCAATTAATCCTTACTTGCGAATCACATAGTTTTTCATGCATACTTTCATGATATAGCCATTTCTCATTTATGTGGGGGATTGTTGGGGTTTTTATGTATTTAATTAATATACTAAATACTTAAAAGAGGGTGAATGAGAAATGGAGGAAAATATTTTTTTGAGTGAAATTTTAAGTTTCCCCCTTGGTAAATGGACAATGTCTCATATTGGAAGAGGAAGAGGTTTTCATGGGTATATAAGCAATTGCTCTTCTTCTAGCTCTTAAAAAGTTGAGAAGAAGGCAAGCCTCGCGCCGTCGTCGTCGTCGCTTGCTCGGCTCGGCTCGGCTTTGGCTTCGGCTTCGGCTTCGGCTTCGGATTCGGATTCGGATTCGGATTCAGATTTGAATTTGGATTTGGATTTGGTCAAATAATCTATTGATTGATTAACTTTTTGGACCAAATGATTTGTTAATAGTAAATATTAACAGAAATGTTATTAAATATTTATTTTAATAACATAATATTGATATTAAATCCAATCCATTTTTCTATTTTGGTAACAGAAAATTAACTACCCTTCAATTTTCCCTCTTTATTGTTAAGTAAATGGCCATTTATGTAATGACATTATGCTGTGGCCGTTTTGCATAAACAGCCATTCTGAAGAGTTGCACCTCTTCAGATTTCAGCCCAACTCTGGCTATAAATACAACACTATTCTACTCAGAATTTCACTACGATTTTTTGAGTTTCTCCTTCTTCTTCTACATACTTTTAGCATCAAACAAAGAAACAGTAAGTGTGATTTGCTACCGAACTTTGTGTTCGCTGAAACACTGGGGTTTGAAGTACTACTACACCAGTGTGTAATTCGTTCTATCTTGGGAGGAAATAATCGATAACCTTAGGTACTAGGAGGGGATTAAATCCCTTAAGGAAACACTGTGAATTCAGTATGCTCGAATTGATTTTCTGTTTATGTTCATTTCTATTTATGTTCATTTATATTTCCAGAATTATTTTACAAATACAGTCTATAAACAGTTCAACTTCAGAGTTTAGACAATTAGGCATAGTTTCAAACATCACATATCTTAAGTAGTTATTAAGTAAGTAGTTAGGCGCGTGCAAATTTTTTGAAAATTGGAGTACAAATTAAATACCAGTGTCCAAATAGGTTATCCCGTGAATATTTTACCCTTAAACGAGACTATTTGTGCAAATCTCCCAGTAATTTCTCATTTGGGCCAATGCGATGCTTTCATCCCCTACACAAACAATTGGGCCAATAAATTAAAATCCAAACTAGCTTTGAGAATTAGAAACCCATTTAAGTTGAGGACCATTTATAAGCCGCAGAACCTCATTGAATTCAAAACCCTAGTGTCCCTCTAACCCTATCAGTTTCTTTTTTCACTTTCTGCAGGTAGCCGAATTAAGGACGGCGCCGTCGGCTGGTAAACATGGTACACGTAGCCTTTTACCGCAACTGTAAGTTTCCTTAATCTCATTGTACATTTCCTATTATTAAGTTCTGTATTTGTCAGAAGTTCTTTAGTTTTGTAGAAATTTCTATATCAAGTGATAAATGTGGAGAATTTTTTGTGTTAGAAACCTCTAGTTTGAGTTAAAATATAAATTATTGATTATTGGAATAAATCAGGTCCAAATGGAGCTGAGTGGATCAAAATTAAGTTAGGGTTTGAGCAGTCACTGCTGTAACTTTGTGGTAATGATGAGATTAGTTTGAATATAAGCAATGCTTAGGTCTGTTATGATATTATTATGGCCTGAGGATAAAGTGGTAGAGCCAAGAATTCTAACGAGGAGATCCGAAAAAATGTAAAAGTATCGTCAATGAGATGGGAAGAGAACTAAGAGGTATCAGGTGCATGTCCCGTGGAGCAAAAAACACAAGATGATTTCTTCTTAGTTTCCCATCTACCTATGCGGGTGGAAGGTACCTGATGGAATTGTCGAAGGGACGCTCAATCTAGCTACCGTCATTAGAAAAAGTGTAAAAATGTCACATCTAGTATTAACCACTTATATCACTACAATAAAAGCGTTATTTTATTTTATTTTACGGGTTATTTAAAAATTTATATATTTGCATAATTTTGGCATGATATTAGTTTAAATGGAGTATTGTGGTCAGTGCAGATTCAAATAAGGTTTTGCCTTTGCCCTATCGCATAGTGTAATTTTTGAATGAAGGGGATTCTTCCTGACATGTGGCTTTGCCACTGCTGAGGATGCCTATTGAATTCTTCCTTCTAAAATTGGATGCTTATTAGTACTGTATGTTTCATAGCTATTATCTGCTAATGAATATAGTGGGTTATTAAAAACAGAAAAGTTGAATTCTTTTTAATCATTCTGTTTCAGTTTTGTGTGATTGTATTTTCAGCTCAAGTGACAGTTGCCACAGTATGGTAAGAAATCCAATTGTTTGGTTAAAATTTTACATTTGTAAATTTTCGTAAAAGCAAATTTTGATTCTCTAAGTCTGGAACTTTTTGTTTGGTTGTGTAACTTGTATCTCTCTTTCATTTACAATGGGAAACCAGATCAGCAGTCTCAACTAATTAACCTGCATATGCATAAACGTCTTTTTTATTATTGTTCATCTTTTTAAATTTAAGCTTATTTTCATAACAATGTCGGATAGCCTAGTGGGAAGGAAACCTGCATGTTGAGGGGTTTTGGGGGATTGGGGCAGACTTTACTATGTCACAAAAAGGGTTTTTTTAATCCTATGTTGATTTGCGATTTGCATTTGTAAACAGATGGGAAGACCTTTAAGAAACCTCGACGTCCCTTTGAGAAAGAAAGATTGGATGCAGAATTGAAGCTCGTTGGAGAGTATGGACTGAGGTGCAAGAGGGAGCTGTGGAGAGTCCAGTATGCTTTGAGCCGTATCAGGAATGCTGCAAGAATGCTTCTGACCCTTGATGAGAAAGATCCACGTCGTATTTTTGAAGGTGAAGCACTCTTGAGGAGGATGAACAGGTACGGGTTGTTGGATGAGAGCCAGAACAAGCTCGATTACGTCTTGTCACTCACTGTTGAGAACTTCCTTGAGCGTCGTCTGCAAACCCTTGTCTTCAAGACTGGTATGGCTAAGTCCATCCATCATGCTAGAGTGCTCATTAGGCAAAGGCATATCAGGTAAAACTAGATTCTCTCTTTTGTCACAGTTTGTTTAAAAAATAAGCTGCGCTTTTACCCTTACTTTTGAGGTGTTTTCTGTTAATGCATTTTTTTCAGTTTAAATTTAGTTGAAAGACCTTTAGGACTTGTTTCTGATTTAGAATAACTGTTTTGGCTGAAGTGCTTTCTAGAAAGTTGTCTTTCCTGTATTATTGGCTTTTGTAAAGTATTTTCAGCTTTCCCTTTTGGTTCATTAGACTCATGCGATGCTGATGTCAATGAGGAATCCTTCTCGAAAAAAAAGAAGTCTCATATTCTCATTAATATTCTCAATAATAAAATAGGAAGTTCTAGTTCAAATTGCAGAATAAGAATACTTATCCATGTCAATAAACAAAGATGATCAATATTAACACAGTGAGCTCGTTGTACTGCTAGTATTCCAATATTGAATCTTGGTTGAACAGTAAACTGTTGTTGCACAGCAAAGAAGTTAACCAGACTAACATTAACTGCACTGCAGAGTTGGAAGGCAAGTGGTGAATGTTCCTTCGTTCATGGTCAGATTGGACTCTCAGAAGCACATTGACTTCTCCCTAACCAGTCCTTTTGGTGGCGGACGCCCTGGAAGAGTGAAGAGAAAGAACCAAAAGGCTGCTGCCAAGAAGGCTTCAGGTGGTGATGGTGACGAGGAGGATGAAGAATAAGCATTTGCACTAGAACCGAAAGAAGCTGTTCGTGATGCAGTTTTTTGTTTTTGGAGTTTTTAGTTGCCCATGTAGTGCTTCCTTACGTTCCTTTCTTCGATATTGTGTACCTTCATATGTTAGAAAGAAATGTTCTTAGCAGAGATTGGGAGAATGTTTTGAAGTTTGGATTTTGCACCGACAAGGTTAGAGTTTTGACATTTTGATTTTGAACCAGATGATGTGCTATTTAAGTGGCAGAAGCGAGTCCAGCAAGATATATTTGCCTAGCTTCAACCCTTTTCTTTAGATAGATCATTAAGTTTTTTTACTCTAAGATTGCATGTCATTTTACGGTGTTGTAGAAACTGGCAGATCTGGAAGTCTGGATTATCTACTTGGTTGGACTTTTGGTTGCTGGCAAACATTCTTCAGTCTCCTGAGAAATGGGAAATCTAGTGGTTTTTGAAATATAAGTTAGCCTTGTTGTTGGAGGTAATGAGTTATAGATGTTCATTCTTGTCTTAGTTATTAAAACTTGATGAGATACTTTTGACATGATTATAAGAACTGAGTTTATGCTTTTATAATATGGAAGGTTATACAACAATTGTGATTATTAATCTCATGTTTCTTAGGATTTAGTATTGAAATAAGTAATTTGGAGATTTACTATACCACAATTGTGAATCAATATTATTTTTATATCACCTTCTATATAGAATAACCATTCAGGGATTGTCCGAGATGAAATAATTTACTGATAAAAATGTCCTTCAAAGCTTTTTCTCCCAAAGTCCTTTAAGAAGGCTAAGGTTATATTTGAAATAAAAGAGTATTCAAGTTTATCTATTGTAAAACCATACTTATATCCCATATATTTTTCTTTTAACTCAAAGAACGAAACATTTACCGGTAGAAGTATCTTCACTACTGGGAAAATTAAGAACTAAGGATGTCCTACTCAGATAGGTCATGAGGCTTAATGATGATTGTGTCATGTGCCAGTCTCAGCCTGAAACTTCTCTACACATATTGTTTGAGTGCATTTTTTCAAAATTCTCTGGCAGAATATATTGGGTGGCTGAAATGGCAAAGAAACATTATGCCATGGGAATCAGAGTGGCAATGGGTTCAACAGAAAGCAAGAAGGAGACCTCTCAAGGAACTTTATTTAAAGTCTGCTTTGTTGCTGTAGTGTATGACCTTTTGATCGAAAGGAATACTCGAATATTTCAAAATAGAGCTACAAACATGGAGGCAATGGTGCACGATATAAAAACCTCTATGTTCATTAGAGTTAGGGTTAATAGGAAGTTGTTTGATTTATTTGTTCTTTGTAGGAGTTTTGATATTTTAGTAGATAAGGTTGTTGGTGCCATAGAATAGTCACGAGAAGAGTAACCTGGTAGGTTGCCTTTGTTTTGTACATATTACCAGTGATTAATAATATTGTTTTAATTGCAAAAAAAAAAAAAAAGTATCTTCACCAGTTAATTGCTTCACTATTTAACTGGATATTATAATACCCGCATTATAATTCTGATATAACCTTTGAGATAATTATCAATATCTCTTCCTATCAAAATGAGATTAGGAGGGTGCCCGGTCCTCGTAGAAATTAATTGTAAAAGAAAATTAAGAGGGTGTTTGGCTAAGCTTATACGCTGGTTAAACTGGTCTATATGCACTTTTTGTTTTATCTACGCGTTTGATAAAATTAAAAGTTATAAGTTAAGTGCTTATAAGCCAAAAATAATCCAAAAGCCATAAGTTGGTCTCCCCCAGCTTATCAAGTTTCAGCTTATGAGCACTTTAGGTTTGACCAAAATATTTACTATTCTATCCCTAAAATACTTCTTTTTAAAATAAAACTCTTCGTATACCCGGTTCTTCAGCTGCTTATTATTAATTTCAGCACTTTTATCCAAACACGTAACTGCTTATTTTTTAAATCAACTTCAGCATTTAAAAGTGTTTTTCAGAACCTAATGTTTATCAGTTACTCTAAATCAGCTAAGCCAAACAGGCTCTAAGAGTACTTAGTGCTTGGTCCCGATAGCAGCTTCTGCTCCTGATGAACTGCCCAGCTAGGTACGATCACAGACGGACACGTCAGGGATAACGCGTTGATAACTCCCAAAAGCTAGAAATCGTTTGGCACCTCGATATAAGCTCATCACATTTTGGGGTTGAAGAAGGTCCCAAAAATTTGCAAACCAAATGACTTCTTAGAAAACAAAATTGTCACCGATCAACTGAAGGGTAATGGCCATCTAGTAAAATGAGTTTAATATTAAATCAGAATTCCGAATATATCTATCTGAAAAAGATTATAGTGATTCAGAATTTAAGTTTTCAAATTGTTGATAAAGATAGTGGAGACAACAAGAACTTTAGAACAGTTCTTTTTGACTTGGGTTGCCGAGCAACAAGAAGTGGTAGGAGGTTCTAAGTATATAGTTTGATTCTTAGGCTACATAAGCTGGAGAATATTGTAAATATTTCAATTACACAATTATTACACGAATTTGACCACAGATTTCAAATTCAATTTTCAAATGCGCGTGCGACAGAAATCAAAAAGAAAAATATTGTATTAATTTTCAATTTTTCTATCGAATTAATTACAATTAATAGGCTAAAATATAATTACATGAGAAGGAATATTTAATTTGATGTCATTTGATAAATTGGTGATTGAGAATTATTTATGTTGGTATTTGGGGGTTTTATTTCAAATTTATGATTATTTGGAGCAAATTTGGGTGGTTTGATCGAAATTAGAATTATAAATTCGAAGAACATTTTGTTGAACAATGCATACAAATTATATCAATTGTGTAGACTTTTTGAGCGTTTTTAACAGATAAGTCGATTGAAGATAATACGAAGTCATGCCAATCTAATAGATTTTAATGAACTATTGAAAAAGCACAAATTATACCAATCGATTAGAATTTGTAAACGATTTTACAAATTTGTCAAGTGCATATCACACAAAGTCATGCCAAAATGATAGAATTTGGTGAATAATTGAACTCATAAAGTTTAATGAACATGTTTTTATCACAGTATTCATGATACTAGATGCCAATACTATTTCAAGTTCTAAATTTAGAAATCATTTCTTAAATGTGTTATTCACTCCAATCAGTTACTGAAATTTTTATACAAGTACTATACATTTCACTTAGGTGACAAAATTAAGCAAGTTTCCATTTTAGCTATTTGCTATTTTGTTGCATATTCTTATTCAGCTTCACGAGATTATCATTTTTATTAAGGTCCACATTTTTTTAACTCAAAATTGATATGTTGGCAGACAACAAGTAGTGGGGTTTGTGTAGAATCCTAAGTCTATAGCATGCCATCCACTAAGTAAACTTTAGTCATATAATAAAATGTTCTCATTGCAAATATTAGTGTACTTGCTAGTAGTCAACTCCACGAGATTATTGTGCCCAGGGTGGACCCACCTTGAACCAAGGGTGTCGCGATACCGCTCCGTCAAATTTTTTTATTATATATATATATATATATATATATATATATATATATATATATATATATATATATATATATATATATATATATATATATATGTATATGTTAAAGTGTGCATATACTTATATATAGAAAGAAAATGACACCTCTTAACATCACGAGATGCTTGGAGCGTTGTTTTGGAGCATGATTTTGTTGGTCGAGGTTGCATGTTCGAACTTCATCCTAAGCAAATTTTTGGCAAATATGACCCCTGTGGCTAAAAATTGTTGTTATGTTGTAGCATCGAACCTACGACTTGTCTCTTATTTTTGGCAAATATGACCTCTGTGGCTAAAAATTATTGTTATGTTGTAGCGTCGAACCTATGACTTATCTCTTAAACAGTATTTGACCAATGGGTCAAGGTTATCTATTACCTGCAGATGTGATACTAACAATTTTTTTGTTTTCTTTATAAATATTGACACCATTTACAAGAAATCTCGTGTGCGCCCCTAATTGTGCCTTGACTTAGCTGCAAAATACTAGTGAAACATTTTTGTGTGTGTGTGGTGGTGGTGGTGGTGGTGGTGGT
>MU723042.1:31962-52822 GCA_026770625.1 Nicotiana glauca
AAACCCCGGACTTGCACATCATAGTGCTATATTGAGGTGACTTGCACGCCGGATAACGGGCGTGGGGTAGAGCACCATTGGGGATTGTGACTTGGTCCGTCCCGCTTAATAAAAACACTACTAAATTGCTTGAGTTGAATTGACATCGTGTTAAAGGTATTAATTATCATGATTTGGACTGATTGTCATGTTTTGGGCTTCGTGCCGAATATTTGAATCCTTCGGGGATTAAGTCACTATTTTTGCATTACTGTGCACATTTCTATCTCAGTCCAAGGTTTAAAATATTATTTGCAAAACTCAACCATCTTTCTAAGATTTAAAAAAAAAACTTAATTGATATTTTACTGACATTTTTGCTGAGAACTGCTATGTGACTAGTGCCCAAGGGGCTTATGTGCATTCATGACTGTGCATGGATCGGGCTGCACGCCGCAGCGGGAGTGACATTGATATTGCGCTTGGGCTGTAGGAGCCCCTCCGAAGTCTGAACCCCCACAGTGAGCGCCGGGCGCCCAAATGGTCGGGCTGTACGCCACAACGTCATGTGCATTGCATTGCATTCATGCATTGATTGCTGTTTGTACTACGTGGCATGACATTTAGCACTCATATATTATTGGCATACATGTATTACTTGCTTTGTTGACCAGATACCCTGGTGTAAATTACTAAAGGAGTGCTGTGCCCGAGTGGCTGATTTGTGTGCGGACTTGCACTACTTGATATCGTATTATGTGTTTAACTGTTAAAAATGAAAGAAAGAGATGTTTTTAAAAGAGGTTTTAAACTGAATCAGATATTTGGTTAAAGGATTTTCATGGAACTACTGCTTTCTAAAGTGTGTTGTACTGTATTTTATAGTATGAGGTAGTGCTCTTACGTGATTTCTTTCTTCTCAGTATTATTTACTCTTATTACTACTGAGTTGGAAGTACTCACTTTACTCCCTGCACCATGTGTGCAGATTCAGGTATTTTTGGGAGCTTTAGCTGAGCTAGTTGCTGCTTCAGCGTATTATTGGAGTAGTCGAGGTAGCTGCCTGACGTTCGCAGAACCCGACTCCTTCCCTATCTCTTTATTATTTTCCGCAGTTTTGATCATTTGTAGTATGGAGTTTTATTACTCTGTATTGTTAGAGGCTCTAGACTCATGACCCCCAGATCTTTGGGAGACTATTCATTATGATTGTTAAATGATATTCAAATAATTGATTTTGAGCTTCATGCTCGGGTTGAGAGTGCAAATGGTCGGGCTTGCCTAGCAGTTGTGTTGGGCTCCATCACGACCAGAATTGGGGTCATGACAAGTTGGTATCAGAGCCTAGGTTACTAGGCCTCATGAGTCATGAGCCGGTTAGGAGAGTCTCGCGGATCGCTATGAAGACGTCTGTATTTATCCTCGAGAGGCTGCAGAACCTTTAGGAAAACTTCACTTTCTTGGAATTCTTATCGTGCATACTTGATTCAGCTTGAGATATAAATCTTGAAAATTCCTTCCACACGTCTGTGTGCGCACGCGAGCGCTCAGTAGTATATGTGCCTTGATGGCTTATGATTCCCCGATTGACGGTCGAGAAGTTATCATTGTGAGTATGTTGGGCCACTCTGAAGGACTTGAGGCCGGATCCTTGCCTATGGCTTGAGCACCGAGGTGCTGATCGTGTGAGCGAGTGTTTTGAACTTACATGTTCAGTATTGTCCCTATTAGCCGGGATGGCGGTCGGATATCCATGTGATGAGTATGTTAGTGCTGCGAGATGTATCTAAGTGACTTGGTAGTGGCGAAGGAGTCTGCTGGATAATAGATGATTGTTAATTGTCCGTTTTCTATTGTGATTTGTTGTGTAGCCCCGAGTTATGGGCGCGTGAATAATATTTTTCGTATTCCTAGTTGGGAAGTGTAGTACAATACGTGTGGCGGTATGAGTCTAGACTCAGGAAGACTTAATGGCTGTGTTATGTGTATGGCAGTGGAAGGTATACAAAAATATTGAGAAAATGTTCTTACTTGGTTGAATAGCCCAGATAATGGAGGATTGAAAGGTATTTTCTATATGTTACGATTCAAATAGGTGCAACGCATGTCCATGTATCAATTTCGATAATATAATACATGTAGTATTGAGATTTAATGTTGTTGATATACATTGTGATGCTTTTTCAAGTTGTGGACGTATTGTTAGGATGGTTTTGGTGATTCTCTGGCAGGTGGATAGGCCAAATTACAAAGGAAACTTTGCCGAAATTTTTGAAAAATTTGGGACTTAGTGGAAATTTTGTCGCCTAAAGAGTGGGCTTAACTGTTGTGCGAATGAATGCAAGAATTGCAGAAGAGTCAAAATTTTTGATGATTCGTGTCTCCACAAGCTTGTGAAAGAGTGAGTTTAATCTCTCCATGATATTACGACAACAATAGAGTATATGTGTTGCGATATATATGGCTTCGAGCTAAGTTGGGGAGGTTGCCATTGATTAGCTGATTGCACAGTTATGTGCTATGTTGGTTCTATCTTAAAGTATACTGGCAAACCAGTTTTGGTTGCAGAAATTGAGCCGAGAATGGCACGAGTGAAGCAAAATTTTGACAAAGGTTATATGGTGCTTTCGTAGATGTGAGAAAATACTAGGATGTCTTGAGCTTTTGTGTATAAAGAATGCTCAGTGTATTGAGGAGAAAGATGTTTGTTGGCATTTGAATAAGATCATATCCTGTGGTGTCAGGGTGCTATTAAGGCACGAGTGGTTCTGTTCGTTAAGTCAGGTAATTTGCAGTTTGGATAAGAGTGGATGACTCTTGAGAATGGTTTAATGTGTTCAAGATTTTACACATAATAATCATGTGTTTTAAGGTTGCGTATGTGACTAAAGACAGTGTTTTATTAGAAAAGATCGAGACTTGTGGTATTTTGTGTTAACTACGGGATCCTAAGTATCAATATCAGGAAAGTAGTGGTAACGAATTCAGATTCACAGGAAGTGCTTCAAAACAAAGTATTCTGGAATGCGGTAATTCTGGAAGACATTTGAGAAAGTATTCAGTGGCCTATGAGTCTTAGACAATATGGCCTTATATTCGAATCTCCTGTGGTGAGCCTGAATTGAGGCATTGTAATGCTACAACAAGAGAGAATATCAAATTAACGATGAAATAGGAAGGAAATTAGATAAATGGAATATCTTGATAATAAACCTAATCAGTGTGGTAAGGATATGATTAATTCTCTGTATGTGTTCGAGGTAATGAGTCATACAAGTATTGTGCAGCAAAGCTTTTGAGTGATGGCAGTTTACTCAGCTTGGTTTAGATAAAAGGATTCAGTCCTGGTAGTTTAGCCTGTACAACCGGAGTTGGCAGAAATGTTCTTGCTGGGTTTTACCGTGGTTTGAAGATGAATGTATTTTATGGCTCATTCAAAGCATGGAGTGTGTAATGATTTTTTTCTAAATGGAATCAATGAAAGTTTTTGACTAGTTGAATGCGTCGATGTCTGCGGTGCGTAAGGGAGATAAAATTTCTTATGTTATCCGAGTGTGGTATGGTAGATGCGATATATTGTGGATGATTAGGAATTGTGTGTGTAAGGCTCGGTTCGGTTCAGAATGGAAAGTCATTAAATTCTTAAGCGGCACGGGCAGCTGCAGGTGAGTAAAGGATCGATCTTCAGATGATTTAGGAAATGGTGTTGCTAATCATAGTGATTTGACGAGGGTATATGCTTCAGAAAAAGAGCATAGCACTTCGGTAGTGTTGCGACATTTTCTTGATAGATCAACTGTTGATATCTGAGTTTGTTTGGTGGCACCGGTGGAAATCTTAGAATATCTCTCATGGAATGACTGGGTACTGGAGATGTAATATGTATTCATACGGTGGAATTCGGGATCAGGTATAGTGATTCATGTGTTATATGGAGATGGAGACTAGGAGTTCTCGTGATCCGACTATGCAATGGTGGTAGATCGTGTGTATCATCATCGTTTAGTGGTTATAGGAAATGGGAGGTCCGAGTAGATCTTTCTTTGCTTGGTATGTTAGATTTTGGTTATGATATCGGATTGTAGACTGGGCTGTCTCAGTGTTAGTTATTCTAGACTATGTACTATGGATTATGTCGGAAAATGCCACAAGTTGCGTGGTGAGGTGCATCGGACTATGTTCTAGCTGAATGGTTGTGTTCCACAGACCAGCGGACGACTGGGAATGGATTGTTTTCCTTAATTGGGCCTTTGTGGCGGATGTCAGTGTAGAGGTCCCTACCATTGATTCAGTTCCGGTATTAAGGGACTTTTCGGATGCGTTTCTCGTGGCCGGGTATGTTGCCAGATGAGATTGTGGATTTCGGTATTTATTTGGTGCCGGGCACCGTACCGTACAACTCTGGCAGGAGTTATAGTAGTAGGAGGAGCAGCTTCAAGCCTCTTGGCATTGAGTTCGTTGGCAGGCCGCTGTGCCTATGTATTTAGCTCGAGTTAGCTTGGTTGGTCCCGAGTTGTATTGTTGAGGGATAGGTTGATTCGATTGTTCTTGAACTGGTTGGTGATTTGGGGAGGTCTATGGGTTGCTTTATGTGCTGTGAGGCATCATGATTCGTTGAATATGGGCGCATGTAGTGCGGTTCTATTAAGGATTCATAGCGGAAGTCGAGTAGGAAGAGTAATTGAGTGTCGCTCGGTAAATGGAGAATTGATTATGACCTTTCAGGATAGATTCAGGTGTTCTATTTCTATAATGTGAGACGGGGTCTCAGCCTTGTGTTGTAATGGTATTGATGAGCTTGAGGTACAACTCTTCCAGTTGAGTCATTTCCATGATTTGGGTATGTTCAGACTATTCCTTACTGGTACGTGGATTATGCAAGTTGTGGCTTAGTCCTGTGATGAGGTGCCATATCACCAGAGTGGTGCGTTGAATTCGAGATAATTGTTGGAGTCATTAATGAACGCGAACAGATGTGATTTCGGATGATTAGAGAGTTCATATCGAGGGTTGGCTCGAAAAATCTGTTGTGGCATTAGTCAACAAGGAAATAGCTTTATGTATGGGTGACCTGAGCAATGGATACTATTATTTGGTTATTATGGACAATTGCTGAGAATAGAGGCCATCGTTTCGATTGTTTGGATTGCGTGGTATATCAAATGACTGAAACCGAGGTTGCAGATATGGGTTGATACAGCTGGTTCGGGTTTATTTAGAGTAAAAATGTAAGGCTCTGGTTTTGTGTAAGATTTCAGAAGCAGCCCATAGTTCGTCCCGTGCTCCATCAGTTTAGGTCTCTTCCATGCCAGGTTCTTCTACTAGTCATCCCGATGCTAGGGGTTCCCTTCAGTCCCCGTCTACAGTACTAGGGGGTTGCTATGAGTGTGGAGAGTTGGGGAATATGTGGAGGAAGTGTCCTCGTCATCAAGGGGTCCCGCCTCAGTAGAGGATTCAACCATCGACTTCAACACTAGTGACTTTACCACCCACCCAGCCAGCTAGAGGTGGAGGACAATTAGTTAGGGGTCTCCCAGAGGAGGAGGTCGATCAGGTGGAGGTCAGGCCCGTTTCTATGCACTCCCAACCAGATTAGATAATATTGCTTCATATGTTGTGATTACAGGTATTGTCTTAATTTCACAAAGATATGCCTCTGTGTTATTTGATCTTGGTTCCACTTTTTCATATGTGTCGTCATATTTTGCTCGTTATTTGAATATGCTCCATGAGTCTATTGTTTCATATATTTGTGTATCTACTCTGGTGGGTGATACTATGTTATGGACCGCGTATATCGATCATGTGTGGTGACTATTGGGGGTTTGGAGACTCAAGTGGACCTTATGTTTCTTTGTATGATTGATTTTGATGTGATATTGGGCATGGATTGATTGTATTTATGTCATGCTATTTTGTACTTTCATGTTAAGATAACGATGTTGGCAATGTCGGGGGTCCACGGATTGAGTGGCAGGGTTCGTCGAATTATGTTTCAGTAGAGTGATTTCATTTTTAAAGGCCCAGCGGATGGTTGGGAAGGGTTGTCTTTCTTATTTGGCCTTCATAAGGGATGTCAGTGCAGAGACTCCTACCATTGATTCAGTTCCGGTAGAAAGAGATTTTTTGGATGTGTTTCCTGCAGACCTGCCGGGCATGCCACTGGATAGTGATATTGACTTTGGTATTGATTTGGTGCCGGACACTCATCCTATTTCTATTCCACCATATCATATGGCACCGACGGAGTTAAATGATCAACTTTAGGAACTCTTTGATAAAGGGTTTATCCGGCCTAGTGTGTCACATTGGGGTGCGCCTATCCTATTTGTGAAGAAGAAGGATGACATGATGAGGATGTGCATTGATTACAGGCAGGTGGACAAATTCACAATCAAGAACAAGTATCCTTTTCCTCGTATCGATGATTTATTTGAACAACTTTAGGGAGCGAGATAGGTCTCTAAGATTGATCTCAGGTCAGGGTATCACCAATTGAAGATCAGGAACTCGGACATTCTTAAGACATCTTTCAGGACCTGATATGGTCATTATGAGTTCCTTGTGATGTCTTTGGGTTGACCAATGCCCTAGCAATGTTCATGCATTTGATGAACATCATGTTTTGCCTTATCTCGACTCGTTTGTTATTGTATTCATTGATGATATTCTGGTGTACTCGCATAGTCAGGAGGAACACGCTGAGCATTTGAGGGTTGTATTGTAGCGGTTGAGGGAGGAGGAGCTTTATGAAAAGTTATCTAAGTGTGAATTTTGGCTCATTTTAGTGACTTTATTGGGGCATGTGGTGTCCAATGAGGGTATTCAGGTTGTTCCTAAGAGGATAGAGGCAGTTCAGAGTTGGCCCAGACCATCCCCAGCCACAAAGATTTGCAGCTTTCTTGGTTTGGCAGGTTATTACCGTCGGTTCGTTCAGGGATTTTCATCTATTGCATCACCCTTGACCAAATTGACTTAAAAGGGTGCTCCTTTTAGGTGGTCGGATAAGTGTGAGGTGAGCTTCAGAAGCTCAAGACTGCCTTAACCATAGCTCCTGTAGTGGTTTTGCCATCATCTTCATGTTCATATACAATATATTGTGATGCTTCTAGAGTTGGTATTGGGTGTGTGTTGATGCAGGACAATAGAGTGATTGTTTATTCTTCTCATTAGTTAAAGCCTCATGAGAAGAACTACCATGTTCACAATTTGGAGTTGGCTGTCATTGTTCACGCATTAAAGATTTGGAGGCATTATCTCTACAGTGTGTCGTATGGGGTGTTTACCGATCATCGTAGCCTCCAACACTTATTCAAGAAGAAGGATCTCAACTTGAGGCAACGGAGATGGTTGGAGATGCTAAATGACTATGATATCACTATCTTGTACTATCAGGGTAAGGCAAATGTAGTGGCCGATGCCTTGAGTAGGAAAGTGATGAGTATGGGCAGTTTGCCGTGTATTCCTGTTGAGGAGAGACCTCTTGTAGTTGATGTTCAGGCCTTAGCCAATCGGTTTGTGAGGTTGGATATTTCAGAGCCTAGTCAAATCTTAGTTTGTGTGGTTTCTCGGTCTTCCTTGTTTGATCGCATTAGAGAGCGCCATTATGACGATCCTCATTTGCTTGTCCTCAAGGACGATGCCAGAGATGTGACTATTGGTGATGATGGGGTTTTGATAATGTAGGGCTAGATGTGTTCCCAATGTAGATGGGCTTCGGGAGTTGATTCTAGATGAGGCCCATAGCTCGCGATATTCCATCCATCCGGGTGCCGCGAAGATGTATCAGGATTTGAGATAACACTACTAGTGGAGAAGAATGAAGAAAGATATAGTGGGATTTGTAGCTTGGTGTCTCAATTATCAGCATGTGAAATATGAACATAAGATATCGGGTGGCTTGCTTCAGCAAAGGGATATTCCATAGTGGAAGTGGGAGCAGATTACCATGGATTTCGTAGTTGGACTCCCACAGACTTTAAGGAAGTTCAATGCCATTTGGGTGATTATGGATCGATGACCAAGTCCGCACACTTCATTCCTGTATGTAATACATATTCTTCAGAGCAGTTAGTTGAGATTTATATTTTAGAGATCGTTTGCCTACATGGTGTTACAGATTCTATCATTTCAGATAGAGGTACTCAGTTTACATCGTGTTTTAGAGAGTCGTGTAGCGAGAGTTAGTACACAGGTTGAGTTGAGCATAACTTTTCACCCTCAGACGGATGGGCAGTCCGAGCGCACTATTCATATATTGGAGGACATGTTGCACGCTTGTGTCTTGATTTTGGGGGTTAATGGGACCAGTTTCTGTCGCTCACGGAGTTTGTATATAACAACAGTTATCAATCGAGTATTCAGATGGCCCCATATAAGGATTTATATGGGAGACAATGTAGATCTCCAATAGGATGGTTGCCCGGCGAGGCTAGGCTTTTGGGTACAAACTTTGTAAAGGATGCTTCGGACAAGGTAAAAGTGATTCAAGAGCGACTTCGTACAGCTCAGTCGAGACAGAAGAGCTATGCTGACAGAAAGGTTCGTGATGTGTCTTACATGGTTGGAGAAGGTTCTACTGAAGGTTTCACCCATGAAGAGTGTTATGAGATTTGGGAAGAAGGGAAAATTGAGCCCTCTATTCATTGGGCCTTTTGAGGTGCTTCGGAGGATCTGGGAGGTGGATTATGAGCTTGCCTTGCCACCTAGCTTGTCGAGTGTGCATCCGGTATTTCATGTTTCTATACTCTGAAGGTATATTGGCGATCCGTCTTATGCTTTGGATTTCAGCATGGTTTAATTAGATGGTGATTTGACCTATGATGTAGAGCTAGTGGCTATTTTGGAGCGGCATGTTCGAAAGTTGAGATCAAAGGTTATAGCTTCAATGAAAGATCAGTGGAGAGGTCGGCCCATGGATGAGGCTACTTGGGAGACCGAGCGGGAGATGTGGAGCAGATATCCACACATGTTTGAGGCTTCAGATATATTTCTTGAGTCGTTCGAGGATGAATGTTTGTTTAAGAGGGGGAGGATGTAACGACCCGAACGGTCGTTTCGTGAATTATAGCCCCATTTTCCCAATTTATGATTCTTTATGTGTTGTTCAACTGTATATCATCGTATCGTGTTAGTTGGTTCCCGTTCGGAGTCGTTTTGGAGTGGGATAAGAGACTTAGTCTCTTATTTAGAAGATTAAGTTGAAAAAGTCAACTGGATATTGACTTATGTGTAGAAGATCTTGGATGTAAATTATGATGGTTCGGATAGCCCCGTTACGTGATTTTGGACTTAGGAGCGTGTTCGGAATGTAATTTGGAGGTCCGTGGTAGAATTTGGCTTGAATTGGTGAAACTGGAAATTTGGTGTTTTCCGATCGGAAGTGGAAATCTTGATATCGGGGTCGGAATAAAATTCCGGAAATTGGAGTAGTTTTGTAGTGTCATTTGTGACGTGTGTGCAAAATTTTGGATCATTCGGAGGTAATTTGATATTTCGGCGTTGGTTGTGAAGTTTGAGAGTTTATAAGTTCCTAGGCTTGAATCTGAGGTGAATTTGGTATTTTGATGTTGTTTTGAGTTATTCGAATGATTGAATAAGTTTGAATGATGTTATGGGACGTGTTGGCATGTTTGGTTTAGGTCCCGATGGCCTCGAGTGTGTTTCGGATGCCCAACGGGTCAATTTTGGACTTTAGGAGTTTGTTGGTTTGCTGGTGTTCTGCAACTGGTGTGTTCTTCATCTCGATCGTGGGAGAAGGTTTGCGATTGCATAGGGAAAATGTTTCCGCGATCACAATTAAGAAATGTCTAGGAAGAATGTTTAAGTTAAAAAACGAGGGTTTGAGTTCATAACTCCAAAATCCAATAGAGAGCTTGGGAGAAGGAGATTTTGGAGGGGATTTTCAGAGGAGTGATTGGGGTAAGTGTTCATCACTCAAATTTGGTTAAATTCCATGATTATGTCTTGATTTTTATCATTTAATTTGGGAATTTGGCGTGAAAATTGGGAAAAAATGGAAGAGAATTTGAGAGTTGATTTTGGGATTTGAATGTCCATTTGATGTCGAATTTTGATGAATTTGATATGGGTAGACTCGTAAGTGAATGAGCTTTCTAGTTTTGTAATTTTTATTGGATTCTGAGAAGTGGGCCCGGGGCCGGATTTGAGCCAAATTCAGAATTTTGGTCTAATTTGATAATTTTCATATGGAACTCATTCCTTTAGCGTATATTGATAATATACTGATTTTGGTTAGATTCGGAGCATTTGGAGCTGA
The DNA here is from genome assembly GCA_026770625.1 of Nicotiana glauca. Lineage (NCBI taxonomy): Eukaryota > Viridiplantae > Streptophyta > Magnoliopsida > Solanales > Solanaceae > Nicotiana > Nicotiana glauca. Next base: position 42,221 of record MU723042.1, read on the forward strand.
GTGAGGCAAGGGCATCGCGGATTAAACTTTTGACGAGGTAAGTAACTATTGTAAATCTTGTCCTGAGGGTATAAAACCTCGGATTTCACATCATTTTGCTATTTTGAGGTGACGCACGTGCTAGATGACGAACGTGTGGCATGCACCATTGGGGATGTGACTCAGTGCATCCCGCAACAACTATTAAGTTGCATTTTGACTGGAAACTATATGATATCTTTGTGTTTTGGAAAGAATTTCTATATTTTGGCTGAATGCCATATTTGGGCCTCGTGCCATGTTGTTTGGACCCCTAGGGGCCTTTTGTTATTATTTCCTTACTGTTTTGACTTAAGATTTGTACTCAGTCATGTTACGTTTTACTGATTTCATAACCTAGTATTTATTACTCCGTTTTGATGCATAAAATGATATTTTGGGCTGAGCACCCTATTTTACTTATAGCCTGAGTGGCTTGAGAGGTTTTGACTGAGTGAGGCCGAGGGCCAGTGTTGTGAGGATATTATGGGATCAGGATACACACCGTAGCATGTTGTACTGATTTGTGATTATGAGACGCCGAGGACCGGATTGATTTACGCCATGAGATGACTTGTTATAGCGCTTGGGCTGTAGAAGCCCCTCCGGAGTCTGTACACCCCAAGTGAGCGCGTATCCTGGGTGAGTGATATGATGTAGCCCAAGGGCTTGTTCTTGATTCATGTTGTGCCTGAGGGGCTGATTACGAGTGATTGTGAGGTTGCCCGAGGGGCTGATTCTGAGTAATGTGAAGCCCGATAGGCCGTTTATGATACATGTTTTTGCCCGAGGGCTCTATTTATAATTTTCATCACTTTTAATCTAAATTTCATTGAAACTCTATTGAAAATGTGGAAAAATATCTTCCAATGATTTTTACTGAAATTGGGTTTTAAAAGAGATGATTTGACTTATATTATGATTTGAAAGCATGCTGTATTTACTGAGATTTCATGACATGGAATTATGTGTTTCTTACTACTTAGTCTTTATTTACATTTATTACTTATTGAGTTGGTGTACTCACATTAATCCATGCACCTTGTGTGCAGATCAAGGGGTTGCTAGACGTGATAGTGAGCGCTGATCCTTCCATCCGTAGCAGATACTCGGAGTCGGCAAGGTAGCTGCATGGCGATCGCAACCTTGCTATTCTCCCTCTTATATTCCTTAGATTATATTAGTGTTTTTCAGACTGTAATAGTTTTAGTTGTTTTTGGATAGTCCTTAGTGACGCTCGTGACTTGTGACACCCCAATGTCAAGCTTTTGTTTTCTTTCCGCACTTTGTTATTTACACTTATGCTATGAAGTTTTATTAATTAATAACTTAAAAACATCTTTATTATGAAATGTCAGACTATGTTGGGATTGTGTCGGCTGAGCTAGTTTCATGATAGGCGCCATCACGACCGGATTAGTTTTGGTATCGCAACAATCCCACACCGTGCAGGGTCTGGGGAGGGTACCGTATCCGCATACCTTATCTGTACCTTGAATATAAATCAACTAGAGTATTATCTTCAACTTGACTTAATTTTTAACCACGAAATAAAATCAAAAATATTTTCATACGCCTCAAACTATTCAAATCTATATTGAAGTAAAAAGTGACTTGATTTACTATGTATAAGTACGAATCAACTCTAAAAGATTCTTCAAAAATCTTTGTGGTTTAATTTTATTATAAATATTTACATTAAATTGTTATATATATATACCGTGTTTATTACAAATAGTACTCAATATTTTCTCCAAAATAGTAATTTAAATTTCCATATATAAGCCTACTATATCTAAAAATGTAGCCTCCAAATTCGCTTTAGTTGCTTCACGTTTGAGCCTCCCCTGAAGAAACTGCTGAGTAAATGCCACGGTAGGACTACTGTTTTACGGTCCAATCTTGAAATACTATAGTAGTACAAAATTTCTTGTCTTGATCAGGAGACTTAGGACCCGTTTGGTCATTACCAAATTATATTTGGATTTTTCTTTTTTGCAAATACTTGTTCATAAATTTCATCTACATTTGGTAAATTTCCAAAACTAAAAACCTAAATCCCAAAAGCAGCTCTCTTGACCCAAAATATCCTTATTACATTTTTTAAAAATTGTCTCAAACTTTTTGTATTTTATAAAAGAACACACTATTTATTATTTTATAATAATGCTACTTTGTCTTATCGGTCATCTGGTAGTGTATTATGTAGTTCACAATAAAAATAATAATTTTATACTAAATTTGTTTATGTTCAGGACTATAGTTTGGGATAATATAATCAATATTATTGTAAAGGAGCTGTTGAGTATTTGTGATAGTTTTTTGAAGTTGTGAGAATAAGTCATGTTTTATGTTGTTTCAAAAAAAAAAGTGAAATATATTTTAAAAACTTATACAATAACATATTTTCTTCTTCAAACCAAACTTCACCCAAATTAAATTTTAAAAAAATAAATTTCTATATTTATGGCCAAACGATAGCTTATTCATTTATAGGCAAGTTCCTTGAGAAGTAGGAACATTAAATTAAGATTAAGACCCAGAGCTGGATCTACTTACTATATACGAATGCATATGAACATTTTGTCTTTTTCCAAGGGGATCAGATATCATCTTAATTAAGATATCGTCGTGCTTACGTATGGGAGACTGAACAATGATCTTATTGCTAATAAAATAATGTTTATGTTAACTAACTGGTATTCGATGTTCCAAATTCACAGTCCCAACTAAGACAAATTCACAATATTGAAAAGACTAAAAAGGGGTCACAAAAGTTGGATAATTAACGTACCATAAAGTTCAGTCTTCATTATTGTCTTTGTTTATTACATTTGACGACACTTTGTTTAGGTGAAGCTGCCCCATCCACCCCATGCTATTCATGGTGTCATGCTAATCGGTGTAAATATCTTTTTTGAGGAGATTTTAGCGCATTGCACTAGATCTTCGGTGATTAGCTCCTTGTTTACTCATAAAACGATACAATTAAATTTATAACGTATTATATAGACAAATAAATCTATTTGATCCCAAAATATTAAATAAACAAGAACATAAATAAGCTTATAAAATAGAATTAAAGGAAATACAAGACGCGCTATGAGCTTTGCCTTTCCGGTAGCAGAAGTATGAACAAGGAACAATATTAAGAACAAAATAAAGTAAGTATCTATAATTTTGAGAGCAGAATATGGCTTTTATGTACATAACATTTCTTGTCTACAGTGGATGTTAATTCTCCTATTTATTAACTCTATTTAGGGAGACAAGATCCTCAAATCAAGCTCCTCTTGAATGAGAATAAAAGCAGCCATTGATGCCTGCATAATTACAGTTAGCTATAAATGCAGATATCTCATTTAATACTACCCGATGTCAATACTTTGAACCTTTGTCATCGGCTACCCTATCTTCGAGATTCAACCAACACTGCTCGCATACTTGCAACCGGTATCGACTATTTACCGACTTACATCCTATCTGTCTTTAGCTCCACGTGTCACCTTTTTATTTGTCCAACTGTTACTAACCAATTTTACTATATGTACTTGTTCTTTTCAAATATAGATGACTCAAATAAACTCTGTTTTAGTTATTGAGTCCAAAGCTCCACCACCAAAATAAATCCTTCAACAAATATAGTCTCCCTTTTTAGTGAACAAGTTGTAGGCTTAGTCCCTTTCTCTTTCTCAAAACTCAATTTACACCTCAGTTTTGATACCCACTACCACATTTTTCATGCACTAACAAGGAAGAAAAATTCTATTAGGTTTCTTCCATCGAATAAATAATAAGGTATTAGAGTAATAAAGTTAAACAAGATGAGATCATGGATTGGTGAATAATAATTTATATATATGGGATAGTAAATCATGAAAAGATCATGAAAGAGTAGTTTGGAAGAAAATCAGAAATTATGAGAGGTCATGAAATTTTATGGCTACTAAAATATATGAAGGGTCACGCATTTTAATATATTATAAAATGCTAATGATCTTCTAATAACAACAAAAGGGGTCTGCCACACAGTTTCTAATTTAGAGCAGTTTAGTATCGCACGCAGTTTCCTGGAAAATGCTTAGCTAAAACACTGTGATGAAAGTATAAAATATCTTGACTTACAAATATTGGTCTAATCTTCACCAACTCAAGCTAGCATACACGAATCATGTCGTGCTCTTAACAAATTTGATATAAATTCTCATTTTTTACTCTCCAACGTTGTTATCTTTCTTCCACTTGTATTTATTCTCCTTATACCTTATAAAAGAGTAGCTGTTATCAAAATGATATACCAACCCTTATGAGAATTAAATTGATATACCAATTCTACGTGTAGAGTTGATTTAAGCTGTCAAAATGATAAACTAATGCTTATGAGAGAATTAAAACTAGCTGTAACATGATGGACAGAAAAGTATTATGTAAAAAAACTTTTAATAGAAGATTTATTCAGGAATCATTTACTCTTTCAATCATTCAATCATTGATACAACCCCATACCATGATATAGCGGGCATTAAAATAAGCCTAATACAAAAACCACCAAGTAAACACAGAAGTAATACTTTCCAAATTGTTCTGACTAATCAAACTCCTTATTTTCTTAAACTCTGTAGGAGAGAAATGGAGAAAAGAAAACAAATATATTATACAAACGACTAGGTAAGCCTAACATTTGCGGAAAATAAAACGAAAACATAAAAGCTATCAACTAACCGGTAAATTTAAACAACAAAATGAGATATCGCTCGGCATATACAATAATCACTTTCGATAGGTACATGAACTCTCCCAAAACCCGGAATGTCATAAGTCACAAGCTAAAGAAAGAAACAATACTCTCAAACTCCAGAGTCTAATAAAAAAAGAAAATACAAGAAGTGTTTGATATGGAGAGGAGTAGATGGGGACTACGAGGTCTGCGGATGCGGAAGATATACATTAAAGTCTCTATAGATGGCTCGCCTCACTAGTAATGTGGCTGATAAGCGGTACCTGGATCTGCACACGAAAAATATGTGCATGGAAGGGCATGAGTACACCACAACGGTACCCAATAAGTGACAAGCCTAAACTCGGTCGAGTAGTGATGAGATCAGGCCAGGGCCCTACTAGTATAAATATAATAAAATATCGCAGAAAAAATAAATACAGAAATCTATCAGGAATAGAATCAATGAAACACAACAGCTTAGAACACAAAGATAACAACATGGGATCTCCCGAGATACCGTCTCGTAGTCCCAAACGTAAGCTGCAGGGGGATCTTTCGGAATACCGTTCAATAGTCCCAAAGTAAATATGCATAATAGGGGCATCTCCCGAAATACCGTTCCATAGTACCAACGTAAATATGCAGTACACGGGGATCTCCCGGAATACTGTTCCGTAGTCTCAAAGTAAATATGCACCTTAACCAAAAGAAATAACAACTATAACAAGGAAACCTACAATTTAGACTAAATGTAAGTAAAGGAAAGCAGGAAAGTTTCACCAAAAATATTGCACATAGTTCAAATAGGCAGTTAAAACATGTAGGCATGCTATTCTAAACTAAACATGATAGTTACATATGCTAGTGTAATTCAAATAAGGAGCCACATGTTATGACTTAATGAAAAACGGAGTTTTACAACAAATAGCATGTGTATATACTTGTCACCTCACGTACACGACATTCACATATCAAAACAGTCCAAATCCTAAGGGGAGTTCCCCCCACAAGGTTAGGCAAACTACTTACCTCGAACCAAGATCAAATCAGTCCGTCACAATGCTCTTTCCACGAATATCCGACTATGAATGGTCTAAATCTAGCCAAAGCCAATTACATAACATAAATACAACTACAAAAAACTAAGCTAGCTATTGAAATCAAAGCTAAGGCAAGAAATTGGAAAATCGCTCCAAAAGCCTCCCCGACCCCATGTCTTGGAACCGGGTAAAAGTCACAAAATAAGAACACCCATTCACTCACCAGTATAACCATACCAAAATACCAAAATCTCGATCAAAACCCTAAAATTTGATCTAAGAACTCTTCTCAATTTTCCCAGTTTTTACCCAAATTCGAAATTAAATGATTAATGATAAATTAGAGGGGTATAACCAAAATCAAGTTAAGAATTATTACCCAATTGATATCTTTGAAAATCCCGCAAAATCTCATCCAAATCTGAGCTCCCAAACTCAAGTTTTGATAAAAATGGCGAACCCTTATTTTTGAAATGTTTAAGTACTGCCTAGTGATTCCTTCTTCGCGAACTCGGAAAGCCCCTCGCGTTCGTGAAGCACAACTTACCTTGGCCCAAAAATTATTCATCGCGAACACGATGAACTTGTTGCGAACGCGATGACCCTACCACGAATGCGAAGACTACTTAGCTAACCTCTTCGTGAATGCGGGACCAACATCGCAAATGCGTAGGCATAAGGGCCTGGGAACCCAGCTGGCCATTGCGGGATCTACATCGCGAATGAATTTGCTAACCTTCCTAGTGCTTCACGAATGCAAGACCTCCTTTGTGAATGTGTAGCACAAAATCTCACCTGTCACAAAGTCCTCTTTGCGAATACAATAAAGGAATGGTCTGCAACAAAACACCAAAAATTCTTCCAACTCCCAAAGTCCAAAAATGATCCGTTAAGCATCCGAAATACACCCGAGGCCCCCGGGACCTCAACTAAACATATCAACCTATCCTAAAACACCATACGAACTTAATTGCGCCCTGAAGTCACATCAAACAATAGTAAAATCACGAATCATCCTCCAATTCAAACTTAAAGAACTTGAAACTTCAAAATTCTATAACTGATGCCGGAACCTATCATACAACGTCCGATTGACCCCAATTTTTTCACAAAATCATAATAAACACTATAGACCTACTCCAACTTCTGGAATCGGGATCTGACTTTGATATCAAAAATTCCACTACTGGTCCAAATCTTCAAAATTCGACTTTTGCCATTTCAAGCCTAAATGAGCTGCGGACCTCCAAAACACAATCCGGACACACCATTAAGCTCAAAATCACCCAACAAAGCTAAGGAATCAATGGAACTCTATTCCGGAGTCGTCTTCACACAGTTCTGACCACGGTCCAATTCTAAGACTTAAGCCTCCATTTAGGGACCAGGTGTCCCAAAGCACTCCAAAAACCAAAACGAAACCTCCCGGTAAGTCACAATAGTAGAAATAAATACGGGGGAAGGAGTTAATAGGGGATCGGGGCTCTAACTATCAAAATTACAGGCCAGGTCGTTACATCCCCCCTCTTAAAATAATCGTTCATCCTCGAACGAGCATAGATATACCTGAAGTGGTGAAGAGATGAGGATAACAACTACACATATCCTGCTCGGTCTCCCAAGTCGCCTCCTCGACCGGCTGACCCCACCACTGAACCTTTACTGATGTAATATTCTTTGACCTTAGCTTTCGAACCTGTCTGTCCAAAATAGCCACTGGCTCCTTAACATAGGATAGATCCTTGTCCACCTGGACTTAGCTGAAATTCAACACATGAGATGGATCATTATGATACTTCCGGAGAATCGAAACATGAAATAACAGATGAACTCCTACTAGGCTGGGAGGTAATTCAAGCTCATAAACAACCTCCCCAACTCGCCGCAACACCTCAAAGGGACCAACAAACCTTGGGCTCAGCTTGCCCTTCTTTCCGAACCTCATAATGCCTTTCATAGGAATGAATGCCACATCGTGAACCTTCTGGTCCACATAACTTTTCTGTCTGGACTGGGTTGTGCAAAGTCTATCGTGAATCACCTTAACCTTCTCCAAGGCATCCTGAACTAAGTCCGTACCCAATAAGCTAGCCTCGCCCGGCTCGAACCAACCCACTGGGGACCGACACCACCTACCATATAGAGCCTTATACCGTGCCATCTGAATGCTCGACTGATAAGTGTTACTGTAGGCAAACTCTGCAAGTTGCAAGAACTGATCCTAAGAACCTCCAAACTTCATCACATATGTATGGAGCATATCCTCAAGAATCTGAATAGTGCACTCAGACTATTCGTCCGTCTGAGGGTGAAATGTTGTGCTTAACTCCACCCGAGTACCCAATACATGCTGTACGGCTCTCCAAAACCGTGATATAAACTATGTACCCCGGTCAGAGATGATAGATACCGGCACACCATGAAGTCTGACAATCTCACAAATATAAACTCGAGCCAGCTGCTCGGAATAATAAGTAGTCTTTACAGGATGGAAATGAGCTAACTTGGTCAGCCTATCCACAATCACCCAAACTTTATCAAACTTACGCTATGTCCATGGGAGTCCAACAACAAAATCTATAGTGATCCGCTCCTATTTGTACTCTGAAATCTCTAACTTCTGAAGCAATCCACCTGGTCACTGATGCTCATACTTCACCTGCTGGCAATTTAGACATCGAGCAACATACTCCACTATGTCCTTCTTCATCCTGCTCCACTAGTAATGCTACCTCAAGTCCTGTTACATCTTAGCGGAACCCAGATGAATAGAGTACCGCGAGCTATGTGCCTCCTAAAGAATCAACTAATGCAATCCATCTACATCAGGCACACATAGCATGTCCTGCATCCTCAATGCATCATCATCCCTAATAGAAACCTTCTTAGCATTACTGTGCTAGACCGTGTCCCTAAGGATAAGCAGATTGGGGTCATCATACTAACGCTCCCTGATACAATCATAAAGAGACGACACAAGACAATAATCCACTAGGCTCAGGAATATCGAATCTCACAAACTGGTTGGCTAAGGCCTGAACATCCTATGCCATGGACCTCTCTACTGCTGGTAGATATGCTAAACTCTCCAAACTCTCTGCCTTGGTGCCTCAAAGCATCGTTCACCACATTGGCCGGTGATATCATAATCCTTAAGCAGCTCTAACCACCACCTCTAACACAAATTAAGATCCTTCTGCTTGAATAGATGCTTCAAACTCCGGTGATCAATGTAGGTCTCACAAGGGACACCATACAAATAGTGCCTCCAAATCTTCAAGGCATGAACAATAGCAACTAACTCAAGGTCGTGGACAAGATAGTTCTTTTCATGCACCTTCAGCTGTTTGGATGCGTAGGCAATCACTCTATGATCCTGCATCAACACCATGCTGAGGACAACTCACGACATATCATAATAAATTATATAAGACCCTAAACCTGAAGGCAATACCAATATTGGGCTTGTAGTCAAAGTTGTCTTAAGCTTCTGAAAGCTATCCTCACACTCCTATGTCCATGTTAGCAGAGCACCCTTCTAGGTCAACCTCGTCATAGGCGCTGCAATAGACGAGAACCCTTCAACAAATAACCAATAATACCCCGCCAAATCAAGGAAGCTCCGGATCTCTGTAGCTGAGGATGGTCTGGGCCAACTCTACATTACTTCCAAGGTCCGAAGCACAGTTCACAGGTGCTGCTCATGATTTTCCCGACTCTGAGAGTATACCAGATTGTCGTCAATAAAGACAAAGACGAATGAGTCAAGATAAGGCCGAAATACACTGTGCATCAAATACATAAATGTTGTTGGGGCATTGGTGATGTTTGGATATAATTCCATATTTTTAGTGCATTAATTAATTTACATTTTGATGTTTTAATGCTAAATTGTATTATATTTATGCCTAATTGAGTTTGAGCTTTAATCGCTAGTGTCTTGCACTAACTGTGTGTTTTATGCCTTGTAGGAGCGATTTCGAGCTATATAGATGTTATGGAATGAATTCAAGTGATTTGGAACTTTAAAGTTTGAGTAAAAGTTCAAGGAATTAAGTCGGGATCGTGTTGGGGGGTCAACAAATGATAGTTAGAGAAAACGAAGACTCCAGTAGGCATATTGCACACTATCTAGTAAAATAGATATAACTTTTTGCTCAGAAATCTATTTTGACTTTACAATATATGGATGGAAAGCTAACTCAAAGGGATACAACTTTTATGTTTTACATTGTTCCAAATTAGAAACGGAACAGGGTGAACAATACGCATCAATAGCGCAATCGCGCTCAGGTCGCGCTCGTCAGGCAGAACACTGGGCCACTAGCGGGAGGACTAGCGCGATCGCGCTAGTCAAACCCGGGAAAAGTGTCTTTTTTCACATTGGAGAAGGTATAATTGTTTGGTACCAACCCTAATTGGTATATATACATAGAAAAATGGTATTTTGAGGTAGGAGGACATTTTTGAGAGGAAAACACAAGCACAGAGCCGCTGTGGAAGCCGGGTTTCATCTTTTCTTCCACCAACTTCGTCTTTTTATGTTTCTTTGTATGATTTATTGTTTTGCTACCATGTCTATTTTGGAGCTAAACTTCACGTTCTAGGGTTGTGGTTCTTTCATGACTATTGTTATTCGGATATTGATTTTGATTTCTTAGTTTATCATATTGGTTTATTTATTCAATCCGGCACTTAATTATTTGATTGCTTGATCACCAATTGAATACTATCTACTAATCTAGAGTTGAACTCGAAAGTGGAAATTCTAGATTGCATATAGAATTGAGTAGAGCAAGTTCTTGAACCTGGGCATCGGGGAAC